>JASSUY010037280.1:0-10535 GCA_032466535.1 Forpus xanthops
GTAGGACCTTGCACTTGGCATGGTTAAATTTCATCAGGTTGGCATCAGCCCACCTCACAAGCATGTCAAGGTCCCTCTGGGTGGCATTCGTTCCCTCCAGCATATCAACCGAACCACACAGCTTGGTGTCATTGGCAAACTTGCTGAGGGCACACTCAGTCCCACCACCCATGTCACTCACAAAGATGCTGATCATCTTTTAACATATCTTTTTGTTTCTTGCTAAATTATACTTAACTTACAATTCTAAATAACTTTAAAAGAAAAAAACAAAATATTACATCTCGGAGAAGTAACTGGGATAGTGCTTTCTGTGAATTCTTGTGCTAAGCAATCATTATATTAAAGAAAAAAAAATAGTTTAGAATCACACACGTAAATGCTAACCCTATTCTTGAACAGTTTTCTACCTTTGTGTATGGTTTTCTTTTTTTTTTTTTTTTTTCCACAAAAAGATCTTCCTATTTCCAGTTCCTGTTATGCTTGTCTAACCTCAGATTTATGACTTTTATAAACACCAAGCACTTCTCAGGAACCCATGTCTTGAATTCACTTGTCAAGACAGATCTCTGTTGAGGTCCCTCCTTAAAGACACATGAAGATGTGAATTCAGTTTTCTTTTTCTTTATGACATCTGTGAGAATGTTGCACTTACTACAGCAACTCTTCTGATGTTTTCAAAAGATGGTATCATTTACCTTTGAATGGTGAAGACATGTCATCTTCCATGTCATACATGTTCTCATTCACATTTTTTATGTCATACATGTTCCTATAAATGGAGGGTAGTTGCTTAATAATGTCGTAGCTCAGTCCATGTCTCTCCAGTTTATCATAAGATTCCGACTGTAATAAATCATGGGATCGCTTGCAGCTGCTGCCAAATCTACACCGTCCCCGGAAATAGTACTGGCAAACATGCAGTTTGGCGCAGGTTTTTCTATAGGTACAAGATCCATAAGGTCCATCACCTTTGTTATAATGCAAGCAGATCTTGAGCAAAACAAAAAATAAAAGAATTAAAGATCAAAGCACAATGTGTTCATACAGACTGATAATTGATTTTTAAATTTTTACACCTATGTGCTTACATTTGCATTTAAAAGACTTGCATAGAAGTTTCTTCTTGTTTTCCAACTGATTATTTGATAGCTTTTCCATTTCTTTGCTAATGTCTAGAAAGATCTCTCAACAGAAAATAACCATCTTAAAAACATTCTCAAGCATATTTTGTTCTAAGTCATGTTGGATAGTGGATTTTATGGTGTCACTACCAAAACTCTTTGGGTTTGCAGTTTTGGAATAGTGAACTTTCTTGACCTGAATTTGGTAGCAAGAGATCTGACTGGGATGGAGATAACTTTCCTCATAGCAGACCATAGCACCCTACATTTTGGACTTATGACTAAAACAGTGTTGATAACACAGCAATACTTCAGATACTGCTGAGCAGTGCTCATACAGTGTGGAAGCTTTCTCTTTTTCTCCACTCTGGCCCCTCCAGATTAGGTAGGCTGTGGGTAGGCAACAAGGTGGGAGAGGACACAGCTGAGACAGCTAACTCATTCTGGTTTATTCCGGCAAGCAGCCAGGTTAAAACTCACAGATTCAGATAAAGACCATTTAATAGCACAGAAAAAGAAGTGACAATAATAATGACAAAAGAATATACAAAATATGTGATGCACAATGCAACTGCTCATCACTCACTGACCAACGCTCAGCCTGTCTCTGAGCAGAGAGCTGCCACCCCCTGACCAACTCCCCCAAGTTTTTTTGTTCAGCACAATATCATATGGTATGGAATATCCCTTTGGACAGACTGGGTTTGTTGTTCCAGCTGTGTCCCCCTCCCAGCTTGCTGTGTACCCCCAGCCTCTTCACTGGCAGAGCATGAGAAACTTGGAAAGTCCTTGACTTGGGGTAAGCACTGCTTAGCAACAACCAAAACATCAGTGTGTTATCAGCATTGTCCTCATACTAAATCAAACACAGCACTGTACGAGCCACTAGGAAGAAATTTAACTCTATCCTAGCTGAAACCAGGACATAGTCCAAGTGGCCAAAGGGATATTCCACACCACAGAATATCATACTCCAAAATAAATTAAAAAAGAAGGAAGGGGTGTTGCTGTTTCTTCTCTTTCTTCTTACAAAGTGACCCTCATTCAGGCACTTACTGGGCATCGGCCTGCTTGTGAAAGATGCTAACTTCCTTTGCAACACTTGTTTTGTCCTCACTTTCCTACACTTCCTAAAACATTTTTATCTCCATCCACAAGTTTTGTCACTTTTTGTTCTTGTTTTCTCTCACCTGCCTTGTTAGGGGCAGGGTAGATGGGAGCAAGTGAGGAGGCAGTGCAAGTGCTTAGCTGCCAACTAGGGTCAACCCACCACAGTTGGGAACAAAGGCTGCACATTCAAAGTTTTCGATTTGTGTTATGCAAACAAAATTGACACCTATCTTCATCTAGTATCAAGCCTCTTCCACTTTGTGATACTCACTGAAACACAAAGGCATGAAACTCAGTACTACTCACCTCTGGTAAGAGGGAAGGGTCATTCTGAAGCAGAAGCTGACGAAGTTCATCACTGCTTAAACTCTCAAGTCCATACTGGCTTAGAACCAAGAAATTATGGTTCGAGTGGAAATTGTGAACAAATCTGCATTCTCTCCTACAAGTGAAAAAACCCAAGTACAAAACAAGTGTAACAGACTGGCACTATTTTGCTATCCCATGGGCATTACACTACACAGTTTAAAAAGCACACCACAATAGCTAGCTTCTGAAAAAAAAAAAAACTGTATTGCTCCTTGATAAAACAATTATGTGATTTGCTAAACAGACTGCATAATTGCTATGAGGCTAACTGCCATGTTATTTCTGATTTACAGTCATTATAGTATTAGCATAGTCTGACAATATTAGCATTTTTTACCTGCGGCTCACAACTATGCATAAGGAAGACACCAAAACGTCAGAATAGCACTTCCCCCCATTCAAATCAAATCGACGACCACACTTCCCACCTTCACCACGCAGTACAAAGTGCTCAGATCTCGGCATGTGCTGGGAGGGGAGGCCTAAGCTTTCCCTCTCAGTCACGGAAGGATGGGGTGGGAGCACCAGAAACAGGGTTGAGAGCTGCGGAGGAAGCGTTTCAACCTGTGAAGCGTTCAAGACTGTGAAATGACCCCCTGTGCCTCTAGCCTTTGGGGGAATGGGGAGGGGAACTGAGGTAAAAAAGTTGCATTTCCAACACGGAAAGAGCAGAGGGCCGTTTACTGAAGCCCTTTTTCACTGAAGGGGACACACACAGCCGAAGGCTGAGCCTCCCAGAGGGGGAGGGCCCCGAAACAAGATGGTTCCAAGCACAAGTTCCCAGCCCCGTAGCTAAAGATGGAGGCGGCCGCAGACACTTCCCCTCCCCCCCCCCCCCCACCTCCCTCCGCCACGACGACTGGTTAAAGTAGCAGGTTCTTTTCTCTAAACCACTTCCTTCTCCCACGGCCGCGTTCGGTGAGCACTACCACCGGCAACAGGGCAGCCAGTGCAGGGGACCAGTTCCTCTCCCCACCGCAGGGCATACGCGGCTTCACTTCGCGGCTTCCCGAAGCTGAGCGAGGCCCCAGCCCTTACAGGGAGGGGAAGCTGCCGAGGCCAGGAGAGGAAAACGGGCCGCGCAGCCATCAACCGCGCCCGGGGGCAAAGAGCTGCACACAGCCTCCCCAGCAGAGGCAAGCGTCCCTCGCCTGCCCTAGGCCCAAGCAGCACAGCGCGGGTCCCCGCCACAGCCCCGGGCAGAACAGCAGCGATGGAGGCCGCCCCTACCTCTCGTGCTGGTTGCGGCAGAACCCCTTCAGGTAGTACTTGCAGAGGTGCAGCCGCCCACACCGCCCATCGCAGCCCGCACCGTGCTCCTGGCACAGCCGTACAGGGCTGGTGGCCAACACCATCACCTCTGACCCTGACCCCACTGATGCTGCCGCTGCCGCTGCCGCCGCCGCCTCACCGGGCCGCCATACTAGCGTGAACCGCTGCGTATCCTCCAGCACCAGCGCCAGCTGCTTCGCCGAGGGCCGGCCTGGCAGCCGCCGCTGGAGCTCACACTCATCCAGGCAGCCGCCGCTGGAGCACAGCAACCGGAGCGCTTGAGTAGAGAGCTCCATGGCCGCAGCAAACCTCCCTTCCCGAGCCGGAGGTGCGCGGCTCCCAGGCAGCCCCGCCCCGGACGCTCCGCCCGTAGGAGTCTGGAAACGAAACCGGCGGTGGCGGTTTGTCGTTTCAGGCAGGGGAGAGTGAGAGTGAGCTGTGCCGTGCTCCATTTGGCTTGATTTTTGCAGCCACAGTATCTCTGGAGCTGTAGGGTTTTTAGCTCTCTGAACGCTTACCCTAACCCTAATTTGAGTGGCATCTCGGAGCTGAGGTTCTCCAGCAGAATGGGTGTCCCAGATGAAAAAGGTGATGAAGGAGCAATGCTGATGCAATGCTGTGCTCCCCTTGGCATACGTTTGGCAGCCTCAGTATGAGTTCATGAAAGACAGGTGATGCTTGACCAATCTGATCTCCTCCTTCTTGGACTTCCGTAAAGCATCTGACACTGTCTCCCACAGTGTCCATCTGGAGAAATTGGCTGCTCATGGCCTGGATAGAACTATTCTCTGGGTAAAAAACTGGCTGGATGGCCAAGCCCAAAGAGTGGCGGTACAATGGTGTCACATCTGGCTACTGGTCACTAGTGGTGTCCCTCAGGGATAGGTGTTAGGACCAGTGTTGTTTAATATCTTCAGTGATGATCTGGATGAGGGGATTGAGTGCACTCTCAGAAAGCTTGCAGACGACACCAAGTTAGGTGGGAGCGTTGATCTGCTGCAGGGTTAGCAGGTTCTGTGAATGGGTCTGGACAGGCTGGATCGATGGGCTGCATGCAGCCAATGGTATGAGGTTCAACAAGGCAAAGTGCTGGGGCCTGCACCTGGGCCACAAAAACCCCATGCAGTGCAAGAAGCCTGGGGAACTGTAGCCAGAAAGCTGCTCAATGGGAAAGGACCTGGGCGTTTTGGATAACAGCCAGCTGAACATGAGCCAGCTTGTGCCCAGGTAGCCAAGAAGCCAAACGGCATCCTGGCCTGTATCAGCAATAGGGGCCAGCAGAGCCAGGGCAGTGATAGTTCCCATGTACTGGGCACTGGTGAGGCTGCACCTCAAATCCTGTGTTCAGTTCTGGGCCCCTCACTACAAGAGAGACTTTGAGGTGCTGGAGCAGGTCCAGAGAAGGGCAATGAAGCTGGTGAAAGATCTGGAGCACAGGTCTGATGAGGAGTTACTGATGTAACTGGGGTTGTTTAGTCTGGAGAAGAGACGGCTCAGGGAGCACCTTATCGCTACAACTTCCTGAAAGGAGGCTGTAATGAGGTGAGTGCCGGCCTCTTCTCCAAGGTACAAGCGATAGGACAAAAGGTAATGGCCTCAATCTGCAACAGAGGAGGTTTAGATTGGATATTAGGAAAAATGCCTTCACTGAAAAGAGTGGTCAGGCATTGGAATAGGCTGCCCAGGGAAGTGGTGGAATCATGGTCCCTGGAAGTGTTCAAAACCATGTAGATGAGGCCCTCAGTGACATGGTTTAGTGATGGCCTTGTCAGTCCTGGGATAATGGTTGTACTTGATGATCTTAAAGGTCTTTTCCAAATCAGGTGATTCTATGATTAGATTAAGTAATTCCATGGCTTGGGCTGTCTTTGTCCTCCTTTGTTCTGAAGACAGTCTTTCCTTAAGAAGCAGACCTGTAGGTGGTCTGCAAGATGTGACTGCATCAAATGTGACTTCTCAATATATTTTTTTTCAATAAAAAATGTATTATTTTGTCTTCTTTTTCTTTCCTAATAATCCCTACTCTTTGAATTTGTTGATTACTTTTGAGGTTGAAGTGTCACAGTTCACTTGAATATCTCAAATTTACAGGAAAATGCGCTCTGTAAATTGAACTTTATTTTATGATCTCATTAGGAAAGAAGACAAGCATGTCAAAGAAGGACTCAATCTCCCTTTGTACAGACTTCTCTAAAATGTGAATTCACTAATCTTCATTAATTCATTAAGTTTCTCACTCACAGGTTCTCTAGTTCATAACTCATAACTTGTGCACCTATGAACAAATAGTTACCTAGCCAGGGGTGAGAGTGCTCATTCCTCCTCCTCTGTCACAGTGTGGGCATCCCCTGTGTCACACTAGGAGGCACAAAAGCCCCAGCAGTCTGGCTGCTGCTGGATTAGCTTCAAAAGCTTTTTGAGCAAACTGGTAGTATTACCATAAAAGTTGGTTGGAGAAACTCTCTAAAACTCAATTTGGAGTTTTAGAAAACAGCATTCTTTACTACAGTTCCGGGCACACATGTTAATAGTTTTGCAAAGGTGACCTCACCCATTACTTGCCAGCAGCAGCTATATATTCAACATACTTGTGCATATTTTACAGTGTTTCCAGGAAATTATATACATACTCATGAGATACCTGGGAACTAATTATACTGTCTGCATCCTAAGTATGCATGCACTTTCTTGCTGAGTCAGGGTCTCTGCTGGTTGCCAATAATCTTCCTCACCTTGTCTGCTGAATGATCTCTGTGCCTGGGCACGCTCACAAGGTCCTAGTGCTGAGTTAGCAGTTGGTATGTCCTTGCTTCTGTTCTGTTCCACATTGAGCACAACTCTGTTATCTTGAAGGCCAGCATTCTTGGTCTTACTTGCTGTTTTCTTAGTGGTTATCAGTCCTGTGATGTTCCCTCCTCCATCAGCCAAACATTCCTTTCTATGAGTTAGCAAGCTAGAACAGTTTGCTGTATTCTACCGTGTAAAGACACACACACTATTTAGTTTAAGCCTACAATTTAAGCCTACAATAGCATTTAAGCCTTCCAGCTTGGAAGTTTGGTCTACACCATTTCCGTAAGTTAGTAGATGTTGTGGTTTAACCCCAGTTACCAACTAAGTATTAAGCAGATGTTCTCTCACTCACACACACACACACACACACACACCCCTCCCCGGCCTGGGTGTGGGGATGAGAATTCAGCAAAAAGGCAAAATGTGTGGGTTGAGGTAAAAACAGGTTAGCAATTGAAAGTAACTGAATTATTATTGTTATTAATAATAATATTTTTTCTAATATTAATATTATTGTTAAAAGGGGATAACAAAAAGAGAGAGAGGAATAAAATCTAAGAACTACAAGTGATGCACAATACAATTTCTCACCACCTGCAGACCAGTGCCCAGCCCTACCTGAGCAGGAATCAATCCCTCCCAGCCAACACTCCCCAGTTTATGTACTGAGCATGATATTTGATGGTATGGAACACCCCTTTGGCTAGTTCAGTTCAGATGTCCTGTCTCTGCTGCCACCCTGCTTCTTGTGTTCCTCTTTACTGGCAGAGCATAAAAGACTGATAAGCCCCTGATCAGGATAAGCATTGCTCAACAACAGCTAAAACATCAGTGTGTTATTGACATTATTTTCAGACTAAAGCCAAAACACGGCAGTGTATGAGCTACCAGGAAGGAAATGAGCTCTATCCCATCCAAATCAGGACATTTTGAAGAAACTTCCTGGGGATTAATATGCAATTCAGAAGACCATGGCTGCAGGAGACAGCAGGTGCAAGCAGTAACAGCTACATAATGACCTTTATCTTTTCCGGTCCATTCTGTCCTCCATGTGTGTTGATCTTACTTTGAACTGATGGTGCTGCTCTCAGAGTATGAGTTGGACCTGGTATTTTCAGAGAATGATCCCTTTTCCCTAGATCTTATTCTTGACTGGTAGTAGTTCAGAAGCCATCACTATCCGTATGAAGACAGCATAGTTTCTTCCTTCTCATCTAAATCTACACTGAATTGCAGGTGGTGTTACATCATACAGTGTACTATAGGGTCATTCAGTGGTTCTTCATAGTTTGCCATAGTCACTGTTTTACTGAATAATATAGTAGTATTGTCATATCTTCCCATGTTAGCCTCTTTTTCTGATGATTTATGATTATGTTGACTAGTGCAGGGCTGAGCGGGCCTGCACTGGGGGACTGCCCTCTGCTGGGGAGAGCTTTTGGAAGTCCAAGTCAACTGTGCAAACTCTTCTGACTCTTGCTTACATACTTGATGCCCTCAAATAGTTTCCATGTGTTTCTGAGGTATAAATTTAAAAAGGCCTTGCTGGCTGCTCCTTAGTGTTTTCTCTTTCCACTAATTCTGTTCCAAATGATAGTTTTCAGTGATTTGGCTTTTTGTTCTTCAATTTTCTGGATACACACACACACACACACACACACCCCCATGATCCAGGTGGCACATTTGCTACTGAAAGTCTTCTGTCAGCTAGGTGCTTCTGAGTGAAAGATCACAGACCACAGTTAATAACAGTTGAGACAGAACAGTTGAGATTGAAGAGGACCAAAAGAGGTCATTTGATCCAACCCCAAATTCAGCCACTTCCCCTCTGAATTGTTAAGAACATGGGTGGAAGCCTCATAATTTTGGTGTTTTGTCTAATGTTTTCAAACTGTTGGGTAATGATGTATACTGCCTTGTCAGCAGGAGATATCTTGACTGAACCAAAACTTAGGAAACTCTTTCATGTAAATAGCATTGAAACCAGCATGGTGCTAGACATCTCCCATTCTTCCCAGTAGGCCTCCATTTACTTTTTGTGTTCAGTACCCTAAATTTAACCTATCTAACTGGTTCTGAGCCTTTTACATCTTAAAGACCTTAAAACACCATTGTACTGTCTAGGTAGCTGTTTCAACTGCACTCCACACTTCCTTTCTTCATGTATTTAAAAAAAACCCTCACTCATTTTTTCAGAAATACAGCATATTTTTCATCATAAAATATGTATGAATGTCAATACCAATGCAGATCTCAACATTAGAGTGAGAGAATTACAGAGGAGAGCAGTGTAAGGTCAGGGTCAAGGAGGTATTTGCAGGTAGGTAGCTGTGCACCATTGGAATTAATTTGAATGTGTTGGTATTTGCAGGTAGCTGTGCACCATTGGAATTCATATGAATGTGTTACCGTCTGTATCACAAGTTCACATTGCTGCTCCTGCTTTGCAGCAAGAATGAGCTTTTTGAGGCTCTGGAGCAGAGCTGTCATTCTATCTCTTTTCCTGAGAATAAAAGTAAACCAAGAACAGGCTATGGTGCATAGAGATTTGCAAAGCTGCTTTTGAATTTAAGTACCTTCCCATCACTGAACACATAGCTGAAGTGAACCATGGCTTACTCCTTATCACACAAGATTTTTGTAGTTTGTTTTGTGGCATGTTCCTCAGGAAGAAAAAAAGTACCTCTTTGATTTGTTAGAACTTCCCCACCTATGAATTATATATAAGCAAAATTGTACTTTGTCCTTCTTGAAGAGAATCTGTGAATGAAAAAGTCAATTTAAGAATGGTTACATTAGACTTCAAGGGCACATGAGGCAAGTGGCTCATCTTCACCTCTCAAATACTCTAAAGGTAAGGCTGGAACTGTTTTCTTAAATGCCACTCTAGCATAATTACATATGAACTATGCTCCCTTTTGGCAGTTCCTATTGTTTCTGAGCAGCTGCTGAACTCAGAGGACATGAATTTTTAATAATTGTGGGACTTCAGGTACTGCAGTTTCAGTGAGTGACCTTTGCTAACACCTGATGTGTTGTGCTATGAAAGCTCTACTTTAGAAAAGTTAAGACAAATGTCCATAACTGCTTGTCTTTGCTACATATTCTTTCTGGTACTACTCTGATTTCTTCACTTATGAATTGTATGTCAGAAATCTGGGCTACTTGATAACATATCAAGCTTACAGCTACAATCTCAAGATTTTTCTTCTGGCACACTAACCTGAAAATCAACCTGCCAACAGATAACACATGCACCCATAACATGAAAGCAAGAAACTGGAAACTCGGTTCTGGCGCAGTACATTAGTAGCACCAGACTGTGGGGCTGTTTGATGTCCCAGAGCTCTTGCAGCCCCTGCGAAGAGCAGGATAAATCTTCACTTCTTACTGTTGCGTTAGGACTGGGCTTGTTTTCAGATATTAACAATATAGTCTGGACAGGATGTAGGACAAACTATCTGATAAGACTAGTATGCCCAAGAATCTGTGCTGTGTATAGTTTTCTTTGTTGCATAAACATGTTTCAAGTGGCCTTGCTTCTAAAACTGAAAATAACTTGGAGCTGCAGATTCATAGTATAGTCAGTGATGCTGTTATTTGATATTGGCACACTTCTAGTTATATCTGTTGAAGTTTTAGTTACTTGGTGCAGGTGTAAAAGTCTGTTTATTAAGTGTGCCGTAGGCTTTTGTTCTCTGTATCATACCCTTAGAAAGGTATTGTATTCACTGTCTACGCTGTGTTCCGTCATATTCAGAAACCTCCTAAGAACCCCTCTTCTAGACTCTTTTTCCCTCTATGGATTGCATGTCTCCCCTACTTTATTCTTGTGAGGGCTGAGTCATGCACTCTTTTCCAAGACCT
>JASSUY010037281.1:24439-35325 GCA_032466535.1 Forpus xanthops
TATGATCTCAACAGGAGAGCACAGAAAGGGAATAGACATAGCAGATCAGAAGCAGTCAGGGAACATTAACTGCATACATGCATAATTTTTAGTATGGTGACCTGATGGAGATTTTGCAAGGATTTCAAAATGCTACAGCATACAAGGAACAGGAAGAGTGAAACCTTGCTCAAGCCTTTTGTGTTTCCATACACATGTTAACAAATAGAAAAGGACAATATTATAAACGGGTTTTAATTCGTAACAGCCTCTCAGGTTTCAGCAGGGATTTTCAAGAGAAAACAACTGAGTGCTCTGAAAATGGTAGAAGACTGCAGCAATACATAAAACCAAACTGGATGTTATGCCAATGCATCCCATACCGGAATAACTACAAGAACAACAAAATGCAAAAGTAAGGGACCTTCACAGCCAGTACCGCGGATCCATCTGTCAATCTCTGTACCCGTGTCTGTTGATTTTCTATGCTACCAAAGTGCATTATGCTAACTTAAATGCACAAAAATTAGATTTTAAACTTATTGTGCAGGTTTATTTCAATGTTGTACAAACGTATCGAATGCTGACGTAGTCAGAGTGCTAGGTCAGAGTCAGGGATTGTAGATCATGGAGTTTTAAAACACACTGAAATTAATGGAGCACAATCCACAGATCCATGGTTTTATACCAGCCTGCCTTAGTCTAAGGTCAAACGAGAAATGTTTCCTGACAAGAGGTATAGACCTTGTCTCTCTTCTTGCTCTGCTGATGACTTAGATGGTTAGCTAAGTAAGTATAATGTAACACCTAAAATTGCCCAAAAGAAAAAAAAAATACAAATTTAGGTTAAAACCAAATAAGTTATGGTAACACAAGTGTCTCTAAGTTTTGCAATAATCCTCCAGTACTTTTACATCCCAAAAGGCTCCAGATGTGACCAGCCACTGCAAAATGGCAAGCTGTTTATCAGCATTCTATGCTGCAAACTGGCACCTGTAATTTCACCCTCACTTTGAACCGTAAGAATTAAGATATCCAGGAAAACCCTACTAAGACAGTTTTATGTGTATTAGTACATAAGCATTTATAGTAAAATGCCCTGTCTGTCACCCTCAAGGTGGAGTGCACAGCATCTGATGATTCCCCCTGCTCAGCTGCATGTATGCAGCTGGGTGTTAAGGGTATCTGTTTCAAGCAAAAGAGAGAAAATGGATATAAACCAGTTACTGGCAGCGCTGTTCTTAAACACATTATTTTTCCCCTCGTTTTTCCTGCTTTTTAAGCCATGAGGACCACAGATAGAAGATTGCCACTGCCCATCCATGGCGATGATGTGGCAATGCTCGTGCCATATACATACCGATGTATATAAATGATGTCTAGATCCCACAAACTTCACTTGCATGAATAATTTCTAGCACTGATGCAGGATTCCTTTGGAGAAATAATGTGGTCCCCAGTACTTGCAATCACTGACAGATTGCAGAGTGGGGAGAGAGGGTCATGGGGAGCCTGAATGCTTGTTCAGAATTCGAATATTCCCTGTTTTTGATTGTGTTCCCTTCCTGATCTGGTCACAGCTTTGTGTTGTTCTGGGGAGGAAACCTTCCTCCTGACTACTTCTTTCTGAAAATGAGTGCCACCTTTTCATTTTTACAGGTGATTAATTCTGCTGTTGATAGAAGCTACAAAATAAGGCATGCTGTACCCCAGGGGCAGATGTATTTTCCGAAAGTCACCTCCTTATTTGTGAGAAGCACCTGCCAATTAATGTGCTTAAAAATATCACTGGAGTTATGTAAGAGCTTTAAAAATTCTTCTGCTTCTTGATTCTGCAGCACTTCATCTATTACTTAAAGTAATCAAGCTTTGATGTGCTTAAGATAAACTCAAAACCAAACAGTCCTAATTTAACATATGCAAGAAATTCTTAAATTCTTCCTCTTGTGCATAATCATTCAAACCTGCTCATGTGATGTGCAGCCTGATCTTGCACTAATGATCTTGCTGTAAGTGGCAATCTGTGTCCCTGATCAGGCTGCCCTCAGCCATGGTACCAGTGTTACCAGCCACACCATGATTCTCCATTAAAGATACAAAGTGTATGTGATGCTGCAGTTTATTGGCATTCAGATAGCAATGGTTGAATGAACTCCAGGCTCAGTGTATCAAATCAGCCGCCCAGGGCCATTTTGATGTCCCATCATTCTGCTTTTCTAATAATTTTCTAAGACTTCATGGAAATGACTCTTTGGCAGCAAGTTCTGGCAAAGATCATCCTTGGAGGTAGTTTTGAGGGTGAGAGGAGAATCATTTCATGCGATGTGATTCTCTACGAAGGGTTACACATACACCTGAGCTACAGAGAACGTGAGGGCAGAGTAAACATGCTGCTTATGGCACTTGCTGGTTTGTGCTTTAAAATGCAGTGTGTAATACAAATATTGAGTCCTTCATAGCTACTCTTTCGTATACAGTGTGTTAGAAGCAATAAGGGTTTTCTGGCTTAAACTGATGAAAGATACTAAAAGGGATACATATTATTTTCTTTTTTTCAGGAACTGATTCAGGGCACTGAAGTTAATGAGAATTTTCCTTCTGTGAGCTTTGTATGAGGCTTTAAGGCTAAGAATTAGAAATAAATATCCCGCAGACACACTTTCTCATTCATGACCCATTCAGAGGTTTGCGGGGCTGGACCTCTGGTGCAGGAGAACCTATTTTTGTATTACAGGTACTCCAGGAAAACACTAAGAGCTGGTAAGCACCCACCCTTTCTGTAGTGTTGTAACTTCAGTAAAACCAAGTACATTCAAGACTGACGACTTGATTCTCTCATCAGAAAGATATGCGAGTAAGAATTGTTATCTATCTTGTAAAAACAGCGCTACACTTGTACATGCATGTGTAGAGCTGTTAAAGATTTTACAAGATACATGGGAATGTGTGCCTGCTTATCTAAGGAAAGAAGTGAGCTCAACGTTAGCAACAAAAAAATCCACCCTCTCGCTGAGACCTTGCCTGCCAAGTTTTAGCTGTGTGTTCTCTGTTTGAGGCACATACTCCCACATCCTGCAGTGAGAGGTGAACACACTCTTTAATTTAGAGTGAAGATTTAGGAGCAAATTCTACTTTCATTTACATCATTAAAATCCTAATGAGGCTGTAAATCAGGGTAAGAATATGGTTGAGGTCGATAGGGTTGGATGGATTTAAATGACTGTAGAATTTGTCCATTTTAGAACGAAATATAAACCAGACTAGCCAGAGAAAAGCTCTGAAACAAATACAAGTGCTGAGAGAAAAAAGATTTCACATTCCGAACAGGGTAAGAACAGCCCTCAATTTTGGGTCTGAATGGTTTGCTTCTTCCTGAAAAGAGGTGATGGTGAAAAAGTTTACTGTCCTCAGCTTCAATAACCAATAACAAGTATGTTAAGCCAGCCAAACAATAATTTGAAAAGGGCTGAAATGCTGGCTTTTGCTGAAATATCCTCGATAGAGTGGTAATTAGAACTACAAATCTACATGTCAGGGTTTACAATTTTCTTTCAACTATTAAAAAAACCTTCATGTATTTTCCAAAATATACCAACACAACTGCATTCTCCGTGATTTTCAGGTTTGGTTTGTTTGGGGTTTTTTTTGCCTTTAGGCTTCAGTATTTCAGATATTATATAATGTGGGATGATCTGTTAATACATACACATTATATTCACTGAGACCTTTAGTTATACACAGGGAATTTGTTCTTGAATTGAAACTGCAGTATGCTTAATTACACCAAAATGTAATCTGAACATGCTTTTTATTCTGTATTATTTCTCAAGAGGAAAAAAAAAAAACCAAAACCCAAAACAACAAAAAAGCAACACCAAAACACCTCCCAGTTGGTAGTGTTTTCTGCATATGTAGTTACTGCTTAATAGTTTTGCAGGTAGTGCTTGTCTAGGATGGTGTTGTGCACCCAAGCAGCTGCCATTTCATGAGCTGTTGTATGCTATCAGTCTTTCTTTCTTTCCCTGGCTGGCTTCTGTTTTGTGATTACCAGTTTTCTATTATATTTGAAGTCTTAATTGATGTTGTTTTGTAGTTTTTCAGTATAAGAGAACACAATTCAGAAGCTGAAGAAGGTAGCCCATCTGATATGCCCTGTCCACAGCACTGGTTTAAATGAAAGCCTCCACCAAGCACACAGCCTGTGGAGTCAGCCTCCCAGCTGAGCTGCAGCCAACTTGGTTTTGTATTCCTTATAAAGACAAGCAGTACTTGCCAGGAAATACAAGCAAATAACATGAACCACTAAAACAGTAGATGTTTTTATTGGAAATTATTAAAACAAGTGGTAATGTTATCATATATGAACTTTAATATTAGCATTCTAGAGCAAAATTATTTCTGATAATGAGTAGAAACATAGTATCAAGGACCATTTTGTCTTACAAATAATATTAATATGAGCTGATGCAAGTGGTGAGATTGCCAAATATAATTTTGCTGAAACAAGACGTGTAATGAGAATCTATGGAATACGGCGTGTAAACCCATTGTCTTGTGAGCAAAGCTCGCATCTTCAAACTGCACAGCAGCAGATCTATGATTCAATTGTGAAACTCTTTCCTTACAGGCAGCATTAATTCCATACACCACCAATGTTAATTGTGTTTATATGAGAGACACAAACCTGATTATTAATTTTTTCTAAAATGTGAAGCAAGAGGTTGCAAAAAAAAATCAAGACAAGATTCTATGTAAGATTTCAAACCTGCCAAGAGAATTTGTAGATAAATAATTACATTTAAGCAGACTTGAAAAACTGAAATGATTGGATTTCCCCCCCCCCCCCCCTTTGTTATGTATGTCATGATCCCAGTTCAAAATTTTCTGTTTCCTTTAAAAAATGTGCAGTATCTCTTAATGCATCCTTTGGTCTACCTAACAATATCACAACACATCCCAGCACTTGAAATACAGATTTTAAGACTGGCTTATGCACAAGGCAGAATTGAAGGGAATCAGAGGCATAGAACCATTTAGGTTGGAAAAGACCTTTAAGATAATCAAATCCAACCATAAACCTAATGAAAGGTCTGAGGATTAATGCTATATTGTTGAAAGTATTTACTTAATACCTAAATTCTTGAGAGCCAAGTAGGTGACCTGCAGTGCCCTCTTGGTAGTTGCTATGTAACCCAGGAGTTAGCAATTCCTAATTAAATGCAAAACCATGTGTGCAGAAACATACTTTCCAATTTAATGCTTTTATAATAAAACATACATTAAAACTAGTAAAGCTTATAGTTAGATTCCTAGTGAAAACACTCAGTCTAAAATAGCCATTAGGTTTTTGAAACTTTTTCTTAAAATGTGCTATTGCCGTGAATAGTCCTCATAGTAAATCTATTAGCCAAAATACTCACCAAAAGCAAACAAAAGGAGCACAGACGGAACCAAATCAAACTCAACTTTCTGTCTTAGTTTACACTTGGGAGAGCATTTTTGAAAACATGTTTCCGGCTCTGAGTCCCTCTGTGATAGGCACTGAATCTTTCAAAACATCTAAGCACCGTACTTTACAGAATTGGAAAATACATAAATATACCTTTGCACCCAAATGACAACAAAGGAACTTTTATAGCAATAGAACGATGTAAGGTAGCAAAATCAAGCACTAAACAGCCAGGAAGAGCTGGTGTGGCTCTTGCCCATGAAGCTTGAGTTACCACCCATATGCATCACTATCCAAGCTGATGCAATTCTTAAAGGACATGTAACTAGGCTACTTTTTTTTTTTTTTTTTGAAAGACCATCTGCTGATTTAGCACATGGAATAAATTTACAATCTACTGACTTTTTATTCAACCTCATTTTTCAATATGTGACCATAGCCTTATGTATAGTACGCTTTTTTGACCCAAACTATTAACTTTCTCCTAGGTTTGCCTATGATTGTCATGTTTCTAATATCTAGAGGCACAAAGTATTAATCAATAATTTTCAGAATGGCAATGAAAATAATAAGGATGTAAACCGAGTTAAAGAGAAGATAAAAATAAACACATTTTGGTGCTCAGTTTGAGAATGTCTACCTTCTTTCTTCTGACTGATTACCATTTTTATTGTTCTGTAAGCTCATTTCCATTAAAAGCTCAAACTCTACCTACCTGTAATCATTGGTACCCAAAACCAAACTGTGCATCTTCAACACCAACCCCTTTTATGGCTGTTTTCCATCCTCGAGATGTCCACAGTAGAGAGAAAGGCATAAATTTTCTCCCCTAAAGTTATCTAAGCTGGTCTGCTTCTGGGCATACCTGGAGACTCATGTCTAGGCAGGCAATTTAGCTATCACAGCCCTATCAAGACCAACAGTTTAAATATCTCTTCACTTGACTTCACTTGTACATTTAGTATATTAGAAATTGCCATGACTGACTAAACCAGTGGTCAGAGCCTCAGGAAGGTGTTCTTAACCACCAGTCTGCCATTTTGTATAACATGGAAGACACTAGGGAGACTGTAGTAATACAGGCTAGGATTTGACACACCAAAACCTTCCCATTAACAGTGTCATTTGATGCTGAAAGATGACAATATTCGAGGACTCTGACGCCTGAGAGAGGACACCTGTACTAGCAGGTTGCCTCCTAGTGCCACGCTAAGGTAATGACCGAGAAGGCAAAATACCAAATCAGCAATACCAATGCAGATACTCTACTGAGAGTCCCACATTTAATTAATGGGTTAATTTCTTATTATAAAATTTAATGCTTGCTTTTAGGAGTGGATCATACTTTTAAAGTAAAGCGTAAAAAATATCTTAAAGCCATTTAAAAAAAAAATAAACAAACATATTTTGCCCACCCCCAAAAAGGTTGTTTATGGTTTCGATTGTGACTACTGTGACTATGGTTTCTATCATGAGAAACACCTTGTTTTAAGAAGTTTGTAGCAGGGACATTTTGCATATTTTTTCCTACTTCAAACTTTAATTTAGCTCAATCAACACTATCTTTTGGTGTAATAAACTGTCTCTTTACATGTATCATATATATGATGAAAAAGAAAAAAAAAAAAAAACCAAAAAAACAAACCACACCAAAACTCCAAAATATTTCTCCTAGGTCCTTTTCATTTTCTTTTGGGGATGTCTTTTGGAATAACCACAGCTCCTCCATCTTCTTCCCAGAGAGGATATGCATAATCCGTACTTCTCCATGCTTGCTTGACAGAAGTGAATATTCTTTTTCTATCTCCTACCCTCCAGATCTTTCAGTAAGAACAGTCAAGCAAATTTCACACCTCATACAATTATAAAGGAATTACAGCCACATTGACAATACTTGACTCAGTTTGCTTCCAGGGTAATGTATTGTTGGTAAGAAGTAAAATTTACAGTATATAAAACATATCTTTGAAAACAAAATACAGCAGTGTAAGGGAATATTATCTGCATTTCATTTTAAACAAACATATGAGAAAACAGACTACAATCCTCTATGTAGTATCTAGTAGCCCTAGACAAAGGAGACAGAATTGCTACGTGCACAGCTCAATGTGCTATGCAGGGATCAAACGCGAATATGTGCACAGATCAAAGGGGGCACAATGCAAGTCGTAATCTATCCAACACTCACCTCAGTTTACACAAAGATCCCCCTGACCTGGTGCAGACTTATCTGCAGCATTCCACTTGATAGCTGTAAGGAGAAAAGCACCATAAGTTAAAAACATCAAAGTATGCTTCTGCGATGCCCCAGATTACAGTACCTACTGTGGAAACGGCACAAGCCTCCACGTGGAGCCTGTTCAGCTTACGGAGAGGGAGCGTGCAGCTCTCCAGCAGGAGAGGAGGAAGGACCCCTGAGTAAAAAAAAAGGCAGGAATGTTATATATTAAAAACCTAAGTGAGGTATCCTGCAGAAACTGCTCAGGTAACGTCTTTAACTGCTCGTCTATCAAAATTCCTTTAAGATCTCTTAGAAGGGACGCACAGTTTTATTTCTTGCACAAACAGCAGCAAAAAGGTCTGAGGATGAGTAACACAGATGAAGCAGCACTTTTACAACCAGTGCAATTGCACTATGGTCTTGTCCTTCACAGATTAAGCCTCTTCACAATTGGGAGAAGCAGTAGGAACCCTGAGTATCCTTGGGAATTAATGTTTACCTTTGGAAGGTCAAAACCATCACAGTTTCAGTTTTCAACTGAAAATGGGGAAAGAATTCCTAAGGTTCAGCTTTTTAAAAAACCTTCAATAAAACTGTCAAAAAGGAAAAATTTTACTTGTTCCCACAGGAGTCATTATTTCCCAAATAAATGCAACATGCCATTTGAATATGTTTATATTGTGACTTCATGAGTTTTTGTTATATATTTGAAATATAATAGTATTCAATAACAGCTGATGGCAGAGCTCTTTTTAAAATGGATAATACTGACAGCACTCAGATGTATTATGTACTTAATTTGAGTAAGTTTGTGATTCACTTGCATTAACAGAAATTGTATTTTTCTGTCATTATAAAAATTGTATTATTTAAGTGCTGCACAATTTTAACACCAAATTATGTTTTCACAGGAAAAAACAAACAAACAAACAAACAAACAAACAAAAAACAACAAAATCTGTGTGGTCAATTACATTGTATTAAAATCTGAAGCATCATTTTCATATTACATTGCAGACATTTTTTTGTGCACTGATTCCCCTCTGTAGCCTTACTCTTTCATCAGATACAACCTCATGGTTGAGTTTTACAGAACAGGTCTGAATTGGAAAGAATAGATTTTTAATATTGGGATCTGTTATGCTAAATATATGTGTTAATAGTCTGTGTTCTATTATGCTTACCTTTCTGTGGGTTTTGGCTAATTTTCAAGGTCCCAAATATCAATGAGCTTTTTAGTAAGCATGAAGTAGGTTATGGTATTAGGGATAGAAGGGCAAAATGGGTGAAACTGAGGAAATGCAGCAAAAAGCTGTTGTCTGTGGAGTCGTAAATAGTTCCCAGCAGACATGTTGCTGCTTACTCTGCTAAGGTTCAATGAAGCAAAAAGCACTAGGCCAAGAGAAGCAGAATGTTTTATTTGCTTGAATTCATGGGTGGCCCTTACTGCTGTAGGTCAGTTATTAATGAGGAAAAGAAGGTTAATGGAAATAGGAGGTGCTGACAGTCAAATATTTATCTTTCTGTGGAACCTATGTAATATCAGATAAAAATAGTACTCATATGCTGATTACAAAGTGAGATGCTTTTCAAATATGTTTGAATTCAACCAGACTTTTTTAGTATTATGACACAAAGAGAGTGTAGCTACAATAAATAATAGCAATACACATAATGCATTAATGTGACGGCCTAATTTCTCTAGTTATAATTAAACACTAGATACGACTCAAAATCCAGCCTGATGCTGTTTCTGAACAAGCTACTATTGCTCTTCTCATACAGGGTATCCAACCTTGAGGGGTGAATTTTTTCCTCATTCCATTCCTTGGTTGTTCTGTAAGCAAGCCAAGGCAGTGCCTGGACTCTGGTGAAAAGCATTATTCTTTATCTGCCAATTTCTTTTGTCTGCTTCATTGAAAAAGCTGCACCATCAGAATGCATGCAAAGAAGGATCAGGTTAAATAGCAGGAGATGAGGTGGCACTACAGGGCTGGCTGGCCTCACACAACAGGCAGCCAAGAGTATGTTCCTATTAGTACAGTGCAATGAAGATCTACAGTGGAACAGAACTGGTGCTACAGACTTGACGTCCACACTCTATTTTTGGGGAGTTTCACATCAGTCTAATTTAAATCTGGTCCCGTAGACATTCCATCCATGGGACAGAATTCTGCCACATTGGAACAAACATTTTGGAGTCTTAGGGTGCATCCTTTGGCTCAACTTTATCCAGAAGGAAACCAATTTGCACACTTCATGGTGCAAGCAAAAGAATGGTAAGTTAGGATAATTGGGAAATCATTTTGAATAGCAAACTGGTCTGAAATAAAAGCAATAATGCAGATGGAATCTTCAGGTCATTATTCTTCAGCATGAGTTTCTGCATCTTAGTAATCTGTGCTTCCTTATATCTGAAAAGGAGAGACGGGCTGGAACAATTAGAAGCAAACTTTTTCAGTTGGTGCGCAAATGCCTCTTGCATATGCTGAGTTTCAGAGTAGCATTTCTGAACAGTTCTGTAACAGCACAAACCTTAGAGTGTTTTGGTTTATGCTATTAAAGAAATACGTCTGAACAGTCATGTGAGAGCTGGACCTCCATTTGCCATAAACCAACGTAATGCTAGAGTGAGTAGGGCAAATAAAGACAATAGCAATGAATACAAATCATGCAGTAATGTTTTACATTTTTAATCTTATGCGCAATGTCTGGGCATTTACTGAAAATAATTATAACTAATAGCAAAGGGAATACAGATGTAAATCTACAATGATTAATTAGTAGGATATGCTAAAAAAAAAAAAACAACTGGGAAAAACAAGCATGTAGACAACGGTTTCCCATAGCAGTGTGGGTATAACTGATATCTGTAACTGGAAAAATGTCCTCACTAGGAAATCTCATGTGTCTATGCTGGAGAAATTAAAACCATTTCTTCAAAACAGAGTAGGAAAGCACACAGCATCAGGAATGGGAACCTATTTTGCAGTATCTGTTATGTACTGTCTAATGTACGTGCATTATTTTTTTTATTTGGCTGATGTAAAGCTCCAATGACCCAAAAATGGGCACTCTTAGCCCAGAAAGCAAACTGTGTCCAGAGCCTCCAACACAAGGGGGACGTGCAGCTATTGGAGTGAGTCCAGAGAAGGCCACGGAGATGCTGCAAGGGCCTGGAGCAGCTCTGCTCTGGAGACAGGCTGAGAGAGCTGGGCTTGTTCAGCCTGGAGAAGA
>JASSUY010037282.1:0-29838 GCA_032466535.1 Forpus xanthops
GAGGATGATCAGGGGACTGGAGCACCTCCCACATGAAGATAGGATGAGAGAGTTGGGGCTGTTCAGCCTGGAGAAGACAAGGCTGCGTGGAGAACTCATAGCAGCCTTCCAATATCTGAAGGGGGCCCATAAGGATGCTGGGGAGGGACTCCTCATGAGGGACTGTAGTGAGAGGACAAGTAACAGCGGAAGTTTAGGTTGGATCTGAGGAAGAAATTCTTTACTGTAAGGGTGGTGAGGCACTGGAATGTGTTGCCCAGGGAGGTTGTGAATGCTCCATCGCTGGCAGTGTTCAAGGCCGGGTTGGACAAAGCTTTGGGTGGCATGGTTTAGTGTGAGGTGTCCCTACTCCTGGCAGGGGATTGGAACTAGATGATCTTAAGGTCGTTTCCAACCCTATTCTATGATTCTATGAATTTAGCTTACAAGTCTAATAAACCACTTGCCAAGTGCATCCATTTTTTGTATATCAAACAAACATGCTATTTCAATGTTATTCGACAGGAAAAAAGCATTAGCAAGAGTTTCCAACTACAATTCAAATCAACTGAATTAGGCATGCACCTCTGATGGTAAAGTCTTTCCTCCCTTTATTTGGTTGATAATCCTTTGGGGAAATGTCTTCATTGAGCTAGCCTCTCACAAGAAATAAAAGCAATTATTATAAGACTATCAGCTGCTTTTTGACTAGTCAACAAGCATATTTGATACCTTAGTCTCTGTAAACAGATCCTGGCCTGAATTTCACCAGCCAGTTCCTACAACTTGCTTCTATAAGTGCTGAATGATCATGGGAAGCTAAGGCTCAAAGGTGAACCAGTAAGTAGTACTGCCTGAAGCAATACAAAGGTAGAAACATTTATCTGCTTGGTTATTACTAAAAAGGAAAGATGAGTTTGATTCTTCCTGTGGGAAGAAAACTTACCATGCACACACAGCACATTGCTGCAAATATTAACACGTGCTCTTCTCTACATGAACTTTTCATACCATGCGGAGAGCAGCACTGTACACAGACATGAGCCTGGTATCAACTCTTGGCAGTTGGACACTTTGCCATTACACTGATTGGCACCAGAGAGATTACACAGATGTCAGCTGGCTATACACCTAGGTTGAGAAAGCCTCCTTCCAGAAGACTGGCTGTTCATGGCATCAGCACACTGGCTCATCACACACTGTTTACCAGAGTCAAATAAACTCACAGGTTGTTTTCCAAAACCATTTGTGCATCTTTAGCTCATGCTTTCTGGATCAGCTATGCAGATAGTTATGCAATTAATCTTACTGTAAAATCTACTGCTTTATCCAATCTCACTGGCCAGCCTCTAAGACAGAAACTCACTCTTCTCTTTCTATGGCTCAATATACAAAGTCAGAGACACCAAATCAGATGAAGTTGCTGAAATCCAGGTTATAGGTGACACGAAACCAGTTCCCTGCTAGAAAGAAAAGGTATTTTTATCGGTAACTGAATTAACACTGTCCATGTAATAAAACACAGATGCATTGGTTTCAATAGTCTTTTCTTGTGTACTGGGTGCAAATAGCAAGGTTTTATAGCAATGGGACTGTAGGAGTAGCCACAGGTGCTGCCCTGTGCTAGACATAGCCACTTCCAAAACAGATTCACTGTGGGCCAAAGCTGAGCCCATCAAGGAAACTGGTGACACTTCTGTGAAAAAAATATTAAGGGGAAAAAATTACAAGGATGGGGGAACAAAGGCACAAGGGAGCAGCAAAGAGAACACGGCAAGCAAATAAATGAGAGAAGAGTCATGTTGGGAAAGCAGGAGGTGTTCCATGTTACCTTCATTTCCAAAAAGAAACAAGCTCTTAATTAAAATTTTACGTTAATCGGTAATAAATTAAATATGTGCTTTCTTCAGAGGTTGCACAACCAAGCAGCAAACAGACAACAAGGTGTCTCTCCCTTATTATTAGTAAGGAACTGCAGACAAGCAATGTGTTAGAAGCAATACGAAAAGACAACACAGACTCAATCCATTCAAAGTTACGCATGTACTTTTACTGAGCTCAGGTGCTGCAGTGCACCAGTGTATCCCTTTCCTGCATCTCCCTTCCTTCCTTTGTTATCTATTTATAACCTACACTTACTTTGTTAGTATTTGTCAGTACACTGCATGTGCCATATCTTTCTCTGTGCTGCTTCATTTGGACCATCAACTGCTGCCAGCGGTACAATTTTTGTTTATTCTTTTATTATTTCTCTTATTTATTTTCCTGTTGTACATTGCATAACTTTTATCCAGTTTATGACCAATTCTAAATTGACACAGCAACTTGCATTTTCTCTTGTCTATCTTCTTAAAGTTTAATCATATAAGAGCAGCATCCTTAGTACCGCTTCTACAAATAGTACTTAAAAGTCTATATTGGTTTTCCTGCAGGCCATACCATTTCAGTTTTCTGTGGAAGTAAGGATCCTTTCATCCTTTTCCTCTGTGCATGCTTTTCATTTACTAGCCAATCCACAGCCTCTATACCCTCTTGCAAGAGGCTATTGTATGCAACAGGTAAAAATTCCAGACTTGCATTAGGTCATCAATCTTGACACAGTTTTTAGAAGCATGAAATTTTATCTAAGCTTTGTCACACAAGAAGATACACAGAGGAAGATCCCACTTTCTAAGCCTATTATAATTAAGGCAAACACATTATCAGCATCCTTAGTTTGTCAATTCCTGTCCTGAATGCTGATCTCATGCAGGACGCTGCTACAAATTCTCTATCAGATGAATGAACCTCTGAAATGAAAACATCACCTCCTTGTTTGTACAGCCTGATGAAATATCGAGACAAGCACTGGCAGAAGCAGCTCACCAAGACACAACACTGAATCAGCCATGGAGAAAAATATACTGAGAAGACAAAAATCAACAGTTACAGTAAACAGAGCTTCCTTAAGAAAGACTGTTTTACTTATTCTCTCACCTCCTAAAAAAATCACAATACTGTTGACAAGTTGTCAACATTAATACTGTTCTCTGCTGAAAAGTGAATTACACTGTTTTGAATATTGAACATAAGTTAATTCCCCTTGTTAGAGTCTAATTGTGTTTCCAAAGAAATTACTTTCGCAGAAATGTACCTAAAAAAATATGAAATATCTAAGTGGGTTAAATTCTGTTACTGCTGCTTATCTACAACTAAGTCATTCTGAATTTGCCAGGGTTCCTCAAGAGAGAGTGACAGAGCCTGTCAGAGTTTGTCTGTACAGAGTACGAAGAGCAGTGAAGCCCTAATCTTAAAAAAAGTCTGATCCAAACTACATACAAAACACACTGAGAGGATTCAACTAAGTTTCTGGTCATGCATATTCCAGCACACTCTGTAGTTAGGGGCAACACTGGACAGATGAGACAGACAGGGTATAGGAAAAAAACTACCCCTCAAACAGGCAATTCTTTCATGAAAAGTTGTCAGGAAGCCGTGACACATTAAGAGTACTAATACAATCAGTATGGAACTTTAAAGATTAAAATGTACACAACAGCACATAAAGAAGGAAATGCCAAAAACCCTCTCAACAAAATTTTTACATTTGAGAGATTGAAACAAAATTTATTATTGATGTCACCATTACTGCATTTTAAAGCAGCCAATGCACACACACCATAGTAGGCTACTGGAGTGCTGCTAACATTTATTTACAATTGTTTCTAAAAAATAAAGTCTCTAAGAGAAATCTGATTTTTCTGAAAAATAATCCATAGTTATTGCATGTGGAAATTCAGTTCTGTTCTGTTGCTTAGCAGAAACCCTTTCCCTGAAGTGACTTACAAGTTCTAGAAACATAAACATCAGACTGTATTTTCCCTATATGAATGACACAAGTAAATATAAACTAAGAGCCCAAGAGAGATGTTTAGAATCTTTATACAGATTCACACCCATACCAAAGTGCTGGGTTTTTTCCTTTTTAATTTTTGGCCAAATAGGCCATCCTGGAATGCTGGGCTCTAGGTAAACCTGGGACAGATCCAACTGAGTCTTCCCTGTAGCCACACTGACACCAGCACTCAGAACACAGTGCAGAGAGCCGGAGCAGCTGCCCAGGGCAGGGGTGCCACCTGCCTCCCCAGCATTCTCCCCTGTATTCATATTAGATAGATTTTCCCATTATCTGTTCCCTAGGGGAGACTGTGGGAAGCTAACTATTTATCAAATACATGCTTATAAAAGAATTAAGTTGTGCAATGCATTTTCAATAACATTCTGATTTGTCATTTCCTTTCAAGGACTTGTTACCAGAAATATCAGGGCATACTATTTGTTTAGTGGTCAAAAGATCCATGACATCTTTGAATTCAAATTAAGAAGTTCATATTACCAAGTCTTCTCAGATCTGAAATAATGGAATGAGTTAGCGTATTGCAAGAGACCAAAAAAGGGATGCTAACATGTACTCACTGAAAGCCAATGACAGCAATTCAAGCTCTAACACAGCAGATAGACAACCTGGGTATGGCAAGTTTGTTTTTGAAGTAATGCAAGTAGAGCAGCAATGGAATGTGAGTTGATGTAGTGACAATTCCACTCATGAAAATGCCAGAAGGCAGCTCACTTCTGCTGGAGACACCTAAGACTCAGCTTCACTTTGCTCAGGATCAAGGCACTTGCAAATGTAAAAGATCCAGATGCTTCTCTCTGGAAGGAGATACAGGGGAAGACAACAGTCCCAGAAAGGTACAGGTCAGTACAGAACACTGCAAGACCTTCTAATTACCTAGGCTGTATGTCCTGAACTTCATTTTATTGGGCTTTTGATTGGTGGAGATGTCAGGCTGCAAACATAGGCAGCTTTGGGGTTTTGACAACTGGATGTTTGTCTCATCTGTACCAAATTCTGCCTGTTCTACGTCATATTCACTCAAAACCCATAAACATTCATGTTGGAAGTTTCCTGTCTTGGCAGACTTTGATAACCTAACAGTTCCTGTAAAGTCACTGCACAACAATTACTTTACACTGAAGAAAGATGTTTGAAGATGACTCTAGCAAAACATGCTCAGCGCTAGAGGGCAGTGGAGGAAACAGGAAAATTTGTCTGCAAAGAGGAATCTGAAATTTTTAAGACCTCTTCAGAAGTTGTTAAAGACCTCTCAGCACTGCAGGTGCCAAAATTATAAGCTGCTAATTAACCAGCAAACTCTATTACAGTGGTTATTTCCTGCGAGTAAGAAAACACATAGGAGAAAAATAAAATTACTATTATGTCATCAAACATACGCTAAACTATATTGTGTGAGCACGCGCAGCAGTTTATAGGAACAAGGTCTTGGTAAGGACCCCATATTTCTCCCATATACACTAGAACTAGTCTATTCTGATCTGAAAACACTATAAATTGTGGCCATTATTGCTTCAAAAGATGTCTTTTTGCTATCAGCCTATTAAATTCCCCTCTAGCCATAATTGTGCCATGGATATAAATCAAGCTAGACAAGTCCCTGTATCATTCTGGCAAAGTTAACATAAAGTTACTACACACCTGGACAATCTGATATTAGGGTAAAAGCATTTAACTTACTGGAAAGAGATTATTCAAGAAAAGATAAATTTCCTCTTATATTATTTACCAGATGAAGGCATAGAGTTCTCTGTCAGGTACCAAAACTGCGCTTTTAAGGCTTTCTGTATCCACTGACACCAGTATTTTGACAGAGACCAATTCTGTCTTCACAAATAGGTAAAAGGCTGATTTAAAAAAAATACTCTGTAAGAATATTGAAGACTGAAGAGCACCAAGACATTCAGACTTTCTAAAACACATTTTTGACACTGCCCAGAGCAATACCTCTCTGCATTTCTCATACGTGGGAAGCAGATTTTTTAATAGCATCCATTCACTTAAAAAAACCTACAATTGCTTAACTACTTCAAGACAAACAGTGGACAGAATTATTCATTCACTATCAGTTAAAGGACTACTGTTGTCTTCATTACAAGAAACACATGTTAAACTGCAAAAATTATTTTTTCTCATTTCAAAAGATTCTGTACTTCAAGAGCTAACTAAAATTTAACCAGAAGGCAAGCATGCAACAATTTGTGGAATAATAGTGTAATGATACAACAATAATCTGCCAAAAACTTCCTAAAAATTAAATTGGCAACTTTTTTTTCAGTTTGTGATACACAGATCTCAACATTACAAACTTCAGTGTAACTACCGCAAAATGAGATGGGCACAATTACCAATCTAATTTTTCCAATAGGCAGCATGACAACCTCATTTCAAGTCATGGTCCTGGTTAGGAGGAATAAACCCCCCGCAAAGCCAATTAGATCAAATTGTCAGCTGAAGTGCTAAGCCAGTTTAAGCTCATCATCTCTGATATATGCTGCTTTGTGAGAGACATGGTATTGGCCTAACATGTTTCCTTCCTGTCTTGGACCAAAAAGACAGCATACTATCATGCATGATGGCCACTTCATTCAGTTATTTCTGATAATATTTTGCAAAATTTCTATTAAATTGTATTACAGTGAGTACTGCACAAACAAAAAGAATGTACAAATAAACCCAATTTTATAGAACAGTAAAATGTTGAGTAACTTCACACAGAAGTTCCACTGACGTTGGTGCCTTCAGGAGAACTTGAACAAATCCTGTGGGTACAGCCTCAGGCTAGCCTAACAGTTTGTCAATAGCTAAGTTGGTTACACTGCATATATTTCCAGGCAAGAGTGGAAGACAACAGAAATTCACAGATGAGAGACCAGTTTGCATGCAGGAAGTTGCCAGAAACGGAGAATGTGACTACTTGGTACTCAGGAACACAGATGAATTTCTAAAAACTACCTTCCTCATTACATATTATCATAGAAAAAAATAACAGAAACATAGATGACTTATGGAAGGTCTACCATTATGGAATTATACTACTGCATTTGCAAGCATTTTTTATTTCCATATGGAAGTAAAAAAAATTAATTACTGGGAATGTCAGTTCTGTTGATTTTTGTTTGTTTTTTTTTTTTATAATTCAGAGATATACTTCAGTTTCAACTGGAATCAGAAAGGATTAATCAATATATTCTTAGGTAAGACCGGCAAGACTAGTAACTAAACACCGGTCATTGGACTAAAGGTACAAAGATTTCTGCTTAAAATGCACACCATGTTTGACACTGGATGGAAGAGGAACTCTCATACAGGACTGAGGAGGGAGTTTTGAATCTTTACTTTTCTGCAATTACCAATATCACAGAAGACAAGTGCAAATGTCATCACTAACCACTGCAGCAGGAGGTGAGCAATGGACACAGAGCCCTCTAAAAATCTCATTTCAAAGGTGGTGTTTAGAGTCTGTAGATACATCACATTTAATATACTCAACTATTTCTTCAGGGTCAAATTATTGGTGTTGAGGCCTGCTATATTATAGAAATTTTGTTTCCCAAAAGCCATACCTCTTTCTTTCAGCATTTGTTGAGTAGCTAACATGCTGGTCATGTAATGTGCTGAGCAAATTCCAACACAAAATCTCCATGCCGAAAGTCCTCCACACCGGCACTGAATGCCATTTCAGGTTTTCCCAACTTGCTTTGTTCCACTATCACACATTGTGAAACTTCATTTCATCAAACAAAAGAAATGCATTTTACCAATATGGAATTTTATTAGTCATGGTAGAACGGTTAACAAGTGTAAAGGTTGTTTGAAAATCCATCTTATTTTATATTTAGAACTAACGTGAAATTTAGATGATAAACAAATAACTCTTCTGGTCTGGGGGCTGGTTGGTTTGCTTGTCTTAATTACCACAGCTTAAGGAAAACTTAAATTGAAAGCAGGGTGGGTAGCTGCCTGGGCTGGCAGACCACCTACTTCACCTATGCAAAAGGAAAGGGATGACTTTCTTCACCCATGGCCCTTTGCGTAGTGACAAGCTACTGCAGTTATTGCTCCTGCCCAAGACTCTCCTCTAGTCTCCTGAGCCAACCCGTCCTGGCTCTTTCTTTTCTTCTCCTCTTCCCAGCATACCAAAAGAGTGAGCAGAGGTTTTCTGAGAGAAGGGAGAACGGTGGATTTTGAAAAGGAGGTAGAGAAGCAATAGCAGCCCCATGGACCCTCCAGCTATACTCCCAGGCCTAAGTGGGCAGGGAGGTAGAGAAAGAAGTGGCTACTTCAGGCTAACTTCCAGCCTCCTCCTGCCTTCTCTCTCCCATTAGTACCCAACCCATTCCTCACAGGACAGTTACTAAATAATGAAAATACTCATTCATTACATGCTCCTTTCATCACAGTTGAATAAATACTTGAACATACTAAGCACTAGCATTCCTCAGCTCTAAGCAAGTATGGGAAGGTTTGCAAAGCAAGCTGAAAGGGTACACATGTACAGTCAACAAAATCTACATATTAAAGAGCACTCTACAAAAGCAACACAATAAGCTAGGTTCCACAGTAAGTCTTAGCGTTAGAGAACTCTCAAGGACACAGCACAGGAGTTCCAGTGCAAGAAAGAAGATAAAAAGATTCAGAATATTCCACTGATTGTAACTGCATGTGTTGCTAAATTCAGGCATCTGCTTATGTCCTTACTAAAAAAGGCATCTCATCTGCATCAAAGGCATAGCAGACCACATTCTTCTCTGGGATTAGTGGAGTTTTTATCTGTGCAGCTGAGAGGATTTAAAAGCTCAGTGCGCTTTGTATCATAAATCCAAACCTATGTCACCTGAGGAAAATCCAAAAGCACTTAACTATTTTGAAAACTTTATTTTGCCAACAGCTGTCAGGCTGTAATGCTAATTAGTCATATGTACAGCTTTTACACAAAACTGAGTAGTCACATCAAAAGTGAAGTTCACATGAGGAAACAGAAACTAGCTCTCTTCTATAATCACCTAAGTCAAAGCATAAACAATAGGCTTCCTCTTTCAGTAATCACAAAAATGAGATTTTCTCTGCTTACCTCACTGTACCATGCTCCCTCAGATTAGTCCTCCTTCACCAATTTCCATTCAGTGCTCTGAGGAATTTTGTTTTGGCTCCTTCTTCACAAACATAAATGTTTTAGAGAGAGGCAGCTCCCCCGCTCAAGACAGCCTTTCCACTTCTCATTAATGCTTTCAACATGAGGTTAATGTTAATGTAAGCTGTTTGACCACTTCCACCAAAGTATATCACTGGCATCTCAGTAAACACCCATTTTGATAAGTGGATGTGCACTTGACAGAGCTTGTTTCAAAAGTACTTTTCAGACACTTGCAGATGTAATTGTACATGCCTGGAGCTAGTTCAGACTTTCAGGAGTTTTCCTAAGCCACCCCAAAAGACAGAGATGATCTTCAGTTTTAAATGAAACCTGAAAAAAATCTGAATAAAGCAGCTTTGAAGAAGAGCACATGTGCACCTCTGTAAAAGCATCTTTCATTTCCATTTACCATTGCTCTTTCCATGCTTAAAGCACAAGGCACACAAATGCAGTAGAAGGAAGATTTGAAAACCACATCACTGTAGAGAAAGAAAACTAAGCATAATGGAGCATCTCCTCCTGGCAGAAAAACATGAATCACAAATTACACACACTCTCCCATCTTTGATACAAAGAAGATGATTTGTGCTAATCTTAATAGCAGTAATAACGTGAGACTGTCAAGGTGTCATGAGTTCTCCTTGAAACAGTAAGAAAAAGTAAAGAAAATGCAACCAAACAAAGTTCTCAAGTTTAACAGGTATTTGGTAAATGATGTAAGACTACACTTACCTTTTAACTTAGTTTTAGAAAAAGGACAGCAAGTGAGAATGCTAAAAGAAGACAGCAAGTCACACAGACAACCAGCAGCCTGCATAAACAGAAGGCAAAGAGGATTTTCTGGACTATACCCATCAAATACATTGCTTTGTTTACGTGCTCAGTGACCTTTGAGAAATATCTAATACCTGAGGGTTTTCTCTTTTAATTTTCTGTATTATTTTAGGAACTGCAAATAAAATAGCTTTAAAACTTAAAATGTTCTGCATTTCTTTGCAGTCCTGGGAAGAATGGCAGTGTTTGACCAATGTCAGTTCTGTGGGCTTCTGCTCCAGTAGCAAAATTGGAATTTTTTGCTGAGTTTACAGAAATGTTTCCAAAATTTGTCAAATACATAAAAAAGAAACCACTGTGGAAGAGGCTACCTCCCCAGTGTTCTCCAGTTCAGGAAAAACACCATGAATGATCATCACAGCATGCTGTATCATCAGCAGGAGGAAACGTGCAGTGACATGATCATTTCTGTTGGAAGAGATCTAAAACCTTAGAACATACAAGGAGCTTCTTAGGCAGGTGTTGGTGGCTATAAAGCATCAGACAAATTCCACTATCATTTACACTAGAAAGTAAAGACAGATGGGGGCTGTTGGTTATTTTTGTTTTGGGTTTGGTTTGTGTTTAAGTCATCACAAACCTGCCAGAATTTAAAAAAAGTAAATATGTATATATAAATATAAATAAATAAATAAAATACAGCTAGATTAGAGGATTAAACAAATTTACAGCTAGAAACTCGGTTTTAAAGTGATATAAAAAGCAACAGTAAAAAGATAGGAAAGCCAAGAAAAACTGAAATTACTGCCAAAAAAAAAAAAAGGAAATCAAACAAACCCCAAGTAAAATTCGATTTATTAAGTAAGATACAATGAGTACTTTATAAGCAACTTCTCATCATTGGACTACAGATTTCCCTATAGATCCACTATAACTTTAGTGTGAGAAGTGCTATTGAAAAGGGTTGAAATTCACAAATCAGTCTCTTGCTAATATGCTAAATACACACAGAAGAACTTATGTAGAAATATCACAGAAGAGTTTTAGTTATTAGAAATATCTTCTTAGAAATATCTTCTGAAAATTTTAATTTATTACCTTCTTGCAACATAAAACAAAGTTATCCTTTGCCAAAATTCAGCCATGTCTGTTTTCTCCCTGTCCTCACCCCACATCTGTAGATCAATTTCTGGTAATCCCATGAAGCAAAAAGGACAAAGGAAAAAAACACCACCCCTTAGTGGGCATATATTTTGAAATTACAGAACAATTTTCTACTTTTTCCTTCTAATGACCCTGGGTATCATACATCCTGAAGGGAAACACAGTTGTTAATTAAATATTAATCTCTTAATTAACGAACAGCTGTTCGCTTTGTCCAAGACTCTAACAGGAACTGTTCTGGTCTTTTTAATGGTGCACACTAGTACTGCAGCCCAATTTAAGCCAGGGCAAAGGAGTACTGTGTCTGCTGCACAGCACCTCCAAAATACATCTTACTAAGTCAGTTACCAAAAACTACTGTTACTTACCAAGTTAGCCACAGTATTTCTGCAGAAAGCTTGTTTTTCAATTACGCTTATCACCAATACGCTAGAAACCTACTTACTACAGAAACAGTGGCAAAAATCACAGCTGGACTTGCTATTGAAGAAGTGCACCATTTTCTTATTGCTGTAACTTAAATTAATCATGTCTGCAGTACGCTTTAAAGAGAGGACTGCATCGAGCAGCAAATGCATTTTTTACTCTCATATTGTTGCTTCTCTGAAAAGTCTCTCAAGTGCTTTGCTATAAACCATTACATTTCATATTCTGTTGTGCTTTCCAGAGGAAAAAAACAAACCAAAACAAAGAACAAAACCATACAACAGAAAAAACAAACAAACAAAAGAAACATGAAAAAAACCAACCAGGAATGTGTTACACATTTCACAATGTCTGTGAAACAGCTTAACTTCTAGGCACTTAATGACCTTACCACACTGATATCCTTAAGGTGGGACACAAGTGATACTCAGATGTCAGCATGTACATTATGAAGCCACTCAGACAGGCAAGAACAAAAGTAAAGAGCAGAAAGCCCTGCTTCAATCCTGTCTCCCACAATGACTCACAGGGTTCCTGCTGCAAGCAAGCGCCTTCCAATTCACAGCTCCCAACACTTGCCTGGATTTACATGTCCACACATTCTTTTTAAAACAGCCCTTAGGCCTGACCTTCCTTTCTAAGCAATTTGGAAAAAGGTCTTCTGCTTCACCCACTGTTATGCAGCAAGAGCATCTCTGCAGGATACAAACCATTCAGAAGGTACATCAGGGCAGTCCTGGGACCCATGACAAAGGTGCTTAAATGAATAAAAGCAGGAGTGTGGCTACTGATTTGTACTAGGTAACATTTAAATAGTCTGTTATAGGATAAATTCTTATTTCAGCTTTATTAAAAAGGACAGGAGTAGAACTTGCTTGAATTTAAAAAGCAAACAAAGGATACCACAGTTACATTTCATGCAATTGCACAGAAGTATTTTCTACAAACTCTTCTGTTCCACTGTAAAAGAGAGCAAAATCAGATCTGAAACCTACAGTCTGCCCACGAAATAAAGGAGTGCATTTAGCAGATATCTCATACACATATAATCCCACACAGGTGGTTACTAATCTTAGCTGTTCTAAATAGAATTATCCAGGAGCGTGAGCAAAAATCAGCAAAATGCCTGAAAAACTAGGTAATAGAAGCAGACTTTCACCAGTTTTGTGGATTATCTTTAATAATAGAGGACCAGAGACTTTATTATTATATTACTTATTATCATTGCTTTTAGCAGAGACTATTAGGAGAGCAAAAGAATATACTCTGATACAACACCAGAGAATTGTGAGACATTCAATTCTGAATTTACATAATGCTTTTAGGAATTGTTATACATGATAACAGATTTCATTAATCCTTAGGTTATGTCCAGAATGAAACACAGTGTTTTTTTCATCTGCTCCACCTGGCCTGCAGGTGTTTGAAATCTCTGGGGCTTGCAAGTTAATTACTGATGAGTCACTACAGTGGGATGGGCTAATTAAACTCTCTAGGATAAAGAAAAGAATGAACAAGTAATTTTATCAAGAGTTTGGATATTAGCTGCAGAGTAGTATCAAAGGAATGAACTCTGAAGAGAAGGCTTGAGGAGCTGATGTTACTTTGGAATAGCTACTCATCAATGAAACCAAAGATTTTCTCCACTCATGGTGGAAGTAATTTTCTCTTACAGCAAATGAAGATTCTTAACAGTTTATTTCCAATTAATCTTCACTCTTGGAGAAAAGCTGCCCTTCAATACTTTGAGCCTTACACAGAGTCAGCATAGATGGACAAAAATCAGTTAAGGCTCCAGGAATTTTGTAAACAAATTCTAGCTCAAGGCAATTCCAAAGAATTAAATTTCTCACTTGGAAAATGGAATCTGGGATATTTTAATCCAATTTTTTTTTTACCTGAGTTGTTTTCTAAGTGAAATCTGTGAAAAAGGAATAATTACAAGAGAAATTGAAGCCAATTAAAGCAGGAGGCAATTTCCCTGGCAGGAGAATTAAAGCTCCTTGCATTAGTTCTAATCATCATCTTCAAACCTTAACTAGAAAAGTTTCCTAAAGAAGCCCCAGACAGCATTTCATTTTGTCCCTGCAGGAGAGTGATTTGTAAGCCTGCTGAGGATGAATGGCTTTCTCCATGAGCACCGACAAAATTTGGCTGGGAACACTAATGAATCTGTTGCTCTTTCCATTTGACTAAAATGCACCGATGGAATCCATCTCTCCGTACTGCTGACTTTCTCAGAATGATCTTGAGATCAAAGGTTATGTCAAGGTGGCTTCTCCACCCCAAGACGACATTTAGTTGTGGTCAGTGTCTGAAAGAGGTCAGCAGGAGGGTCAGATTTAACTCCAAGCTTGTTTTTGCATTAAGGTAATTTACCAGAAAAATATATGCCTCCTATTTAAAAGCTTAATTCTCTCAGATAGAAAGTTTTTGGTACCCTACCCAGGGCAAATAAGCCAATAATGCCTATTCAAATACCGCTGAATAAAGTATAAATTGATACAAGAAAACTCTTACATCAGTTCCACTCCATCCTAGTTTCAGAAGAGCAGCCAGCTAAAAGGTTTAGTGACGGAGTGCTTCTGACTGTTATTAGTGTTACCTATGCCAATGCAGGAGTTTAAAAATACATGTGAGGAAATACTGATGAGATGTTTCTCATCTCATATAATTTACATGAGAGTAGGTTAATCAGAATCAGAGAAGTGACCACAATCTTGTATGGTTTATTCTTCAGTGAATGTTGTTATAGAAGGTTCTGCTCCTTCAGACATCTGCTCTGCCAGCACTTTCTTGTTTATATACTTTTCCTGCCAAAGAACTAGCAAGCTGTGATGGAACAGATGTCCATTTCTCCATCATTAGTTTTTTGGCTTCATCCACCACCAGGTACCCCAGTTCCCCAAAGCTCTCAAAAATGGAACCACAGGTACCAGACTTGCACTTACTTAGGTCCTCAGGTTTGCCTACAGTCAATGCAAGATTTATTACTTTCCCATATATTTTCCAGTCTAGTTTTACACAGTCTTCATAAGCAGAACTTTCTATTTGTGTTCATGATGCATTCTCAGTATTACTCCTCATGACATCTCTAATTCCTGACTTTGGCCTGCTTCCAAACTCCTGCAAAGAGTGACAACCTATGGGCACACAGAGCATGTAAAGCTGTATAACACTGACTAAGTTACTTAGGTACCATCTCCACCTTAAAAAAAAGTGCCTCACCATAAATGCAAAGATAGCCAGCACTCTCAGACCAGAATAAAAAGGAGAAAATCCTGAAACTTAGGAGCCAAACTGTGCACAACCACCAGCACATCCTTGACTTCCTGTGGAGGATGATGGTTGCATTGGGAACTTACACTAAGGGTAATTTTCTCCTGTAGCTGCTCTTAATATCCTTCAACGGTGGTAAAGGAAAAAGAGGATTTAATTTTCTGCCTAAAATAATTCCTTAATTATCTTTGTATAACTGAGCATTTATAGAAAAGCCAGAATATTCTCCACGTGGATCTCATCTTGCCATTGTAAAACAGGAATAGCACTGCTTCCCCTGCCTTGCAGGAGTATTAAAATAAAGCTACACTTCTGAGTTACTCAGTACCAGCCATCACTGAAATGCCTATAAAAACAATAAAAATCCTCTTTCCTCTCATTAGCAAAGATGTTAAGAGCAGCTATTTTCCACAAATTCCTCTGCATCAGCAGACAGTTTCCATCACCAACAACCTTCAATTACTTGCTATTCCTGTCCCACAAGAAGTTAATACTGAAGATGTTGGTTTCACTGTTTCCAAGCCACCTGCCTCTAACACTCCCTGAATTACAGGGAATTACAGGGAACAGCTGCTCACTACAATTCCACTTCCTTAACTGGTAACAGTGTATTTGTTTTGTGCTTAAGGAGATTAACCTCTTAGATTTTCCACCCTCTCAGGAGTTGGATTGTGAGGATATTTAGTATTTTAGTAAAACCACCTTCCCTGCAAAGAATCATGTGGACTCGGATATTCATTGTCTAACAGTCTGATAAAAATTTGGTTCTATAAACAACAAATGTTAAATTGTTACCAAGAGGGATCCATTCCTGACTGACCTAATCATACAGCATGTAATGAATCAAAAATGCTGATTTTCAAGTTAGAGTATATTGCACTCATTAAATAATGTTGTTCAGGCAAAGCCCTTTCTTTAAATTATATCTTTTAACCCTAACTGTGCACTTCTTTGTTCAATTACACATCCTGCCTTAGCCCTCCCTTTGTTGTTTTTTCTTGCTTAGAGGTATGAAAACCACCTGTGCCATTAACACAGTCTAATAACAATGTGCAAAGCTGTTTCCCTGGAAGTGATATTACCAAAGCTGGAAAGCCAAACAGCATTGGCTGCTATCAGGAGTGCAGGACTGCACATCCCCAGGTCTCTTTGATTTGCCTACTCCCAGTCCTTCTACATGGACAACACAAGAAAATACCTTAAGGCTCCACAGGTCTCACACTTTTGCCTGGGTCAAACATGCCTGCACTTTTTTTTGATTTTGTACCACCACAGCACTGTATCTGAGTTTAGATGCCATTATTTCAAATACTAAAGGGAGTGCCACATTTCTCATTCCTTTGAGAGGCAACTGAGGTTGCAGAAGACCTGTAAGATCAAGGCCAGACAATAACCTAGCACTGTCAAGTCCACCATTAAATGATATTTGATACTTTTTTTTTTTTATAATTTTCTTTATTGACAAAGGGACAAATCTCAAAAATGCAAGTGCTATGATTTGTGCTTACAATGCTGAACCATTAAAAACTTTTCTGAAGTTTGACTGAAAACATACTTAAATTGTATTCTCATGACACCTGCATAATATAGAAACATGCTTATTTTTATCCATTTCTGGGTAGGACGTAAGTGTTCAGAATAATTAAAGAAACTCCAGGGGATTTACATTCCCAATTTCGGAACAGTAAGATTCCAGGGTCAAAAGAATACATCCTTGGCCCACAAAAGATAAAACTCGCATGTTTATATGGCCTCTGAGAGTGCCTACCTTCATTTGAATTTTCACAGTTTTCTCTTAGACAATATTTTGGGAATCTGTTTTAGCGATTTACATTAAATACTTCATGCTATCTATGAAATTAAATTAGTAACTGTACAAGTGATACACCTAATGTGAGAGTTATAAAGCTATTTCTACAGTCAAACCACAAGCCAGAACACCTCTTTAGTAAACAGGACTACTTGATGGACACAGTCTTAACTCGTCTAACATAATTTTACTTTGAATATTACTGGTGTAAAGAAGACTTGCAATGAAGAGAAAGTGTTACAACCAGGGCAAAGACATATTTTTGACAAAAGCTAAAACCTTCCTCATAAACAGAGGGCTTTTGTGCGTGTTGGGGAAGGAGGAATTAACCTAATTCAAATACACTCAACAGGCTCAGAGGAGCTTCTTACTCAAGGTATTTTGTTCTGGTAGCACCCACACATTAACAATCTCTGCTGCCAGTCCTTAAGAAAAGCCACATTGGATGAAACATGATGGCTAACTTCTTTTGAACTTGCATTTCTTATTAATAATAATAATCTTATCTCAGCCTTAAGCATTAAGATATCTCTTAACATATCTCTTGCAATATATTGCTGACAGTGTATGGAATGCTAGAAGGGAATGGTAGAAGCAAACAGAGGTAACAGCAAGAAAAGAAAGTGCTTTCATTACATTCTCTCTAATATATTAACCAGCAAAGCAGAGCTACGGCATAGAAAGTAGTAAATTATACAGGGAAAAAAGTGAATATAAATCTACACTCTACATGCCACAGTGCTGTTCCGTGTTGGGTTTTCAGCAATTACTACTCAGATCCTCCTGCCAGGGACCAATTCAGCCCTTGCTAATTTTTAATTTAAATAAGTACTGATTTCTAAACCACACCAGGGAGGCAAACAGTAAGGACTGTTTGCCTCAAAGGAGAGGATAAAACATGAAGGGATATTGGAACAGTAATTCCTACATTGTTTTAACATTTAAGGAAAGGGAGTTACTCTCTCATGAGTATCACCTAAATGAACAGCTTTTCATGAAGTATATTCAGAATACAAGGATTTCAGTTAACATAAAATACATCTGCCCAAGTGCTAACAAGACATATTGACAGAAGTAGTGCTGGAAACTATGTTATAACCCAAATTTCGTTTCCCTTGGGACTAACTGATGGATGGTCATGTCTTCCCAATGCTTAACTGGGTTTCCAAGGTGTACCTTTTAACATGATCAGCTGTTTGTCTTCCAGTTGTACCTGACAAATAAAATTAAGTAGCTCGGATTTATGCTAGCTTCTTCACAGAATTTTCATTTATAAACACAGAATTCAAATTTCTTATTTAATATTTCCCATTAGAAAGAACAGGAGAATGAGGAATGAGATTTTGTCGTATTTGTCATATAATAATGCCATTTGATGTCATCCCTCTCTCAGTGATTTCTACCTGCATAATTTCCTAGTTCATTACTGTATTACAGCTACTGAACCCCGTATAGCTAGTAATGATCATATTTCAGAACCTGTTAGCATCCGCTTGCTTTTCCTACTTTCTATCTCAGCCACTTCCAGCTGCTCAGTGGGGAAAAAAAGGTATTAATAATATTAAAATAGCAGGGTAGAAAACTTGCAGTATATTATTGTCATGTGTTCAGCAGCAGCAGTCACTTTCTCGTAATAGCTGGTGCAGCACTGTGGTTTTGATTTTCGGCTTGGGAACAGCGCTGATAACGCGAGGGTTTATAGTTATGGCTTAGAATGTTTAGTCTGGCCAAGGACTTTCTGAGTTTCATGCTCCGCCAGGGAGGAGGGGAAGCCAGGAGGAAGCAGAGACAGAACACCTGACCCAAACTGACCAAAGATATTCCATACCACAGCACATCATGTCCAGGATGTAGAACGGAGAGCAGAGGCCCAAAAGGTTTGGGAAGACACTGCGTGGTTAGGCTTGGTATCAGGTGAGGGGTGTGCACTGCTTGGTCGGGCTGGGTGGTGAGCTGTTGTATTCTTTCCTTGTATTTGCCTTGTCATTATTATTACTGGTGGTAGCAGTAGTGATTTGTGTTATACCTTAGTTACTAAATTGTTCTTATCTCAACCTGTGGGAGTTGCATTCTTTTGATTCTCCTCCCCATCCCCCGGGACTGGGGAAGAAAGAGGGGCGAGTGAGTGAGAGAACTGTTTGAGGGCCTTAAACCATGACAATTATCCGACATCCCAATTGATCAGATGGATGCTTCCAACCATCCTAAATAGGCTTCAGTGCATTTTTAAGTAATACGTTATGTTAGACTTCGTGTGCATTATTTAAAAGCAACCATATAGGTTAAGTTGCTTAGGCTTTTTTCTTTTCATCTTTTTAAACATTTAAAGGAATGCATTTTCCTGTAAGGGAACCTTTGTATTTGGATCTAAAATCATCAGCATTTCTTTTATCTCAGATGCTGCCAAGTCTATCTATTAAATAAAAACAGTATTTATCCAAAGCCAAGAATACATGCACAGTTAATTAAGCATGAAAACACATATGGATTTTTTGACCAGGCAACCATGCTGGATTTTCTGCCCCATCTCATTTTTGACCCTCTTCTTCCTGAGAGTATCTTCCATGCAAGTCACCGCAATAAGCTGAAATACTTCTCCTCTCCTACTAGTGGAGAGTGGAAAGCAGAAAACTAGTTCAGAGCACTAAAGGGCCCACAAGGACATCTGCAATTTCATTGTAATTGCTGTTGATTCTCCATGATAAACCCAGGCAAACTCAGAATTCCTTCTAAGGTCAGGGAGGCCAGCCTGCATTATTATTAAAGATTAAAGATTAATGCCTATTTACACACAGTCATATCTATGAATTTATTCCCTCAGATCAGGAAAGCTAATGGCTCTGTAGCTGATAGCAAGAAAAAAAAACCCAAAACTGTCTGCAATTTCCCTGTTATCAAGACTAACATGATGCCCAGTCCTCATCTTAACAGCAAAAATGAAGCTGCATGTCAAAGCCTGGTGAATTTTCCATTTCCATTCAGACAAATACTCTTTGATACCTGAACTTACCCTTTTCACAGCTTATTTTATACTTGGATTTAATGCAAAATTGACTTGGATATGTTTTCCTACTGCAGCCCTAGAATGATTATTTCTTTTTTTATTGTTAAAACTATTTCAAAGAATCACAGAACACCTGGAGTTGGGTGGGACCTGTAAGGATCAGGGCTCAACTCTTCACACACATACCTAGCACTAAACTATATGACTAAGAGCATTGTCCAGGTGCTCCTCAAACTCTTGACAGGTTTGATGCTGTGATAACTTCCCTGGAGAGCCTGTTCCAGGGACCAACCGTGCCTACCTGAGCAGAGAAGAAAATGCACTGAGGCTGCATGGTGGCCTCATAGCAGCTTTCCTGTACCTGAAGGGGGCCCACAAAGATGCTGGGAAGGACTCTTCATTAGAGACTGTAGTGACAGGACAAGGGTTAACGGGTTCAAACTTAGAGGAAATTTAAATTTGCTATAAAGAGGAAGTTATTTACTATGAGGGTGGTGAGGCACTGGAATGGGCTGCCCAAGGAAGTTGTGAATGCTCCACCCCTGGCAGTGTTCAAGGCCAGGTTGGAGAGAGTCTTGAGTGGCATGGTTTACTGCAAGGTGTCCCTGCCCATGGCAGAGGGGTTGGAACTAGCTGATCTTAAGGTCCTTTCCAACCCTAACCATTCTATAATTCTATAAATCCATACTTACCTTACAAAAAATGACTTTGTAAAAATGCAGCCTATAATTCTACGTGTCTTAATCTGTAATATAAAGAAAAATGTGATCATCAGGTTATCTCTGCTACATCCTATAAATTGCCATGACCTGCAAACTTGCTGAATCTTGGTTTCTTCTTGATTAATGTTGCCACCAGCATGAAAAGCATTTACTCCTGTGTTTGTGAAGGAAGGGGACATCAGGGATACCACCATAAGCAAAGAAACTACTTTAAGCAAAGATATTGGCGGAGGAGATTGGATGAAAGCCGCAAGAAAATACTGTGGTATATTACTGAAAAAACCCTCCACTTTTAAAGCTACATAGATTGGGGGTCTACTATGTACCAATTTAAATACACACTAATTTATGCTTGATTGATTAGGTGTATCATAATCCATCATGATATTTTAATATCGGAGAAGATTTTGTTACTCACATTTTTAAAATGTAGTTTGGAATAGTAAAGGGTAGGTACAGCTGGAAAACTCTTAAAATTTCTACACACAAATATTTCCTAATGAGTTCAAATTCACTGAAGCAAATATATTTATGTAAGGGTTTAGCTTAAGCATAGGTGGGATTAATTATTTGGATAAAAGTTAAAAAACTTTTGGAAAGATCATTATTCTTTCTGTAAAATTAAATATCAGCCTGTTCTCTTAATAACTGCAAGTCTTCATGAAAAGCCAATAAGAAACTATCGGATGAGAATTTAGATTAGGTTAAGTTAGGAAAGCTGTTCGCATTCTTAAGAGCCACCAGCACCATCAAGCTCATTACTTAATGAGGGCAATCTCACCAGTAAAACCAACTGGCAATTCAGGAGAAACAGCTTTTAAGTCAAGAATGCTTTCTGGTGACATACTACTGTTAATGATTTTTATGTCAGTAGCTACATGTGAAAGCCAGACATTTTATCTGCAAGGTCAGACTATCAGACATAGAGGCTCCCCAGATTATAAAGGAAAAAGATTACTTCATTTTAGCATTTGTAGAGTGCGATTACCTATTCTGTACCTTGCAAAAATTAAAGTGAACTATAAAAGAAAAATCTTAAAAGCATTTCCATGAGTTTGATGATGCTATTTATGCTTCATCTTAAGAGCCCATAAAACAACTTGTGAAACTATGGTCTTCCATACTGAGCAACTTGGTGATGATGCTGATGCATCAGCTTACTAATTAGCACATACTCTGCAACTACAATTATGCTTTCCTTCTTTTTAAATGTCTTTGTACAATGTAAATATCCCTACAGCTACCTCTGTGATGCTCTCGATATGCAGTTAAAACCCTTCTCATATTTATCATTAACAATGCCAAGGCCAATTTGTGGCAACAGTCTTTCCAAAGAGTATTACTGCTAGTTCATATTACTCAAACCTAGCTCTATCTCAAAAATTTTGGAAGTTAATACCTACTGAGGAAAAATTTCATACTGTTTTAAAGGCTTGACATGGTAATAAGACACGGTAATAAAAGCACCACTAAACAACAAGGCATGTTGGTATTTTCCTGTTGAATTTGAAACAACTAAATTTCCTTCCCCAGAGTAGAAAAGTAGCTTTTATTGTGCTTCAGGAATTTCACTGAAAGCTTCTCCCTTTTTCTGCATAGCTTTGACTATGCTACTAGGATGCCTATTCTTCTACATGCACTACAGAACCATCAGCCCACTGTTCTCTCAGCTACTCTTTAGTTTGCAGATATACTTCACAGTCACAATACTTGCTTATGAACTTCCTTATCCTCTCCACCCGAACTTCTGTCCTCCACCCAAAGCTTGTCACTTCACATATACTGCTCTCCACAACAGTCTCCAGTGCACAAGCCATCGTTTAGGCTTTCTCATGGTTCTTTTCTTTGATTCTCTTGTCAGGTTTCCACTGTCCTTTGGAATGATGCCTGCTCTCCCCTGAAGTGTCTAGACCTTGTTTTAGTACCTGTAGTTGCTTTGTACATCATTCTAAAACATAGTGGCTATAATATATCTGGAAAGGGTTAGAGGAGATTTCCAGCAGCACAAAAACAACACGGGAAGATGATATATATCCTTTCCTCCCAAAAAAGAGAGTACAAAAGGACTCTCTGACCACTCCAGATTAAACAAATCATCTTAGGTCAGAAAAAAGGCCAGACTTAGCATGTAAATTAAGGGAGAGACACACACTGGCTTCTCTTTCCCTTCAGACTTGTCTTCTGCAACTGCTGTATCCCCTAAAGGAACCATCAGAGAAAAGAGGTCTGGCTTTTTCTGCTCTTATGCAGATTCCTGCCATCCACAGTTCCTCCTTCTATGAACAAAATGCCTTAATTTCCACTGTGAGTGTGGACAAGGACAGGCACCAGGACACCTTGTTTTCACACATGGACAGAACTTTCAGGGTGCCATTCTGAAAACTCAGCGCAGCTTGTTAAAATACCCTTCCAATTCCCACAAGACATCCTGAGCATGACTCAGTACTGAATTAAAAGCAGTGTTAAGAGACTTTTATAGGACCAGTTATTGATTATGCTTACTTGCAAAAAGTTTGTTACTTCTACTGATTAAGAAAATGGGAAATAATTAATATTTTATTACCTGTGTAAATGTTTGCACAGCTATCACTTTTGGTAGCAAACAAAATCTGTAACTACAGCTTTCAAGAAGGTCCTAGCCAACTAAAAAAGATTGACAACCTGAGAACAAGTGACAAAGAACAGAAAGAAGTTATCTTCCACAGGAGACACCTGGCTTTTAAAGCTGTGCCACAAATACACATCAATTCGGCAGGTGGGCAGAAGCAGCAGCTCATGCAGACAGATAACCTATTGACTCTTCCAAAGCATCTCAAAGTCATCCAAATACCCCCAGTGATTTTGAGGTGTTTTGATAGCTAGGTAATCCTCCTACAGGGAGTAACAGCAGTGACCACAGCATCATCAAGTCTTGATGTAAGCTTTTAACAAGCAGCCTTGTTTTCAGAGAACACTAAATTACGTGAGTACAACTTGTGTGAGTCATATTTGCTGGGTGGGGGTCAGTTTTGATGCTCTCAACCCCTAATCACCCCTAATAATAAGTACAAGTTTAATGCGATACCAAAACATTCCACTTCTACACACAAAGTTCAATTCACTCACTAACTGTGGCATTATTAAATACTCACAGTTCAGTGACTTGATTAGGAATGCATTTTGGCAAATCCTCTAAGGAACAGCAGATTCCAATGTTCTTATAGTCTCAAGTATCAGGACAGACGTTCTTAGTTTCCCTTCATCAAACATATATGCTAGCCACCTCCATGCAGGCTCAGCTGTACTTGTACTCCTAATGACACCCACTGGGAGCTGGAAACACACTGCCTCATCCAGTATTCCCTACAGCAAAACAAAGACATTGATTTTCCAGTTCAAGCAACAGCAGCAGGTTACTTCGGTTTACTGCCCAGTTTCATCTTCAGCGAAACATTTGCACCTTTACAGCTATTAAACTCATCACTCCATGACATTAAATACTGCTTTATTTTTCGTTTTCAATCAAAAGCTCTGTATTTTTCTAATACATATCTTGTTGCTCTTTAGTGGTAAAATATCTATCAGGTGCTCAGGTAACAAAAAGAGCTCTTCTGTTCAAGATCTATTTTATAAAAATACAGCTATGTCTGGTATGTGATTCATATACTGTCAGGGATCAAAACACAGAAATATCTTCAGCCTCAAGTGGTAGACAAAGCCTTCCAAAAATGAAGGCGGCAATTACGGCTTAACTGACTAATCATTGGCATTAATGCAGTAAATTTAAACCCGTTAAATAAATATTCTTTAATATACTCTACAAGAAGAATTTTTTTTTAATTTGTTTTTTCTTGCTTCTGGTATTTTACATTGAAAAACTAAATAGAGAAGAAATGCTGAAAGAGTAAATGAGACACAGCAACTGACAGAGCTCAAGCATAATGCAGCTGTACCTGCCAAACAGCTCTTCCCAACCTGCTGGACCCTGCAAGTCTGTCAAATCAAAATCTAGCATCATTAAAAAAAGAAGAAAAATAATCCAGCAGTACCCTCCATAACCTGGAAATCAGATTTTTGCTAAGATGAGATGTGCTTTTATGCATTTTTTTTGTAAATGTAAGGTTTGTTTAAAACATTGTCATCTGCAGTTTCAGAAGATCAAATGGAATCGCAAAAAAACCCCAAGAAAGATTACCATCAGCCCAGAGAGTTTACAAATTGGAAAGCAAGTTGTGTGTAGAGAAGGTTATAAATTATACAGTGTTTTTTTGATTTCACACAGTGAAGAATAACCTCAATCAGGTTCCTTGCCTGCGAGGAACAGAAACTCTGGCTGTGCTTTTTGACAGCCACAGATGGCAATGGACAGCCACATCTCAGCAAGTCTCTCTGCAAATAGATTCTTCTGATATTGAGCATGACCTAGCGATGGCATCTGCCAGATCCCTCCTGCCCCACATTCTCCCACCTTTACCAGCAGATGCTGGTCCTAGACCACCGAAAATCTATATTCAATCATCCTTAAGAAAACAGCTCAAAAGTGTCTGATGTACCAAAGTGGGATTCCAAGCCTACTCACAGCACATTGTATACTCCCCACCCTCACTCCTAGTCATTAACAGCACTTCTTTTGAAACTTTTCAGTATCCAAAACATAAACTGAGAACAAAATAACTTCCCATGCCCAGGAGTACACACAGAATTTTCTGCTATGTTCTTTTTATATAGTAAAAAGGACTGCTTTGAGCACACTTCAAACAAGGCAGTTTTGCTTCATAAAGATCACATAATATATCTAGACTTGTATTCTACAGCTGTGCTTTGCTCATGCCTCTCTGGACCAGGAAAGACACCTGCAAACCATGATAGATTTACGATACATTCCTTCTCAAACTACTGAGTTATGAAAAGAGGTCAACACTGCACAGTAATGGACATAGAACTAAGTTTGTAGAAATGCCTCTGAAGGCTGAACAGTTCAGAAGGAGCTTCCATTCTCTCTCCCTCCTGTCTTTTGCTTTTTGTCTTTTTCGATTTTAGTAACAAATCACAACCCCAGACAGGTTGACAGCTTATTGAAAATGGCTCTTCTTCAGAAAAGTGCTCACTGCTTACTGGGTACCGTGTTTAATACACTGGTACTAACATTTAACACTCAATAAACCTGCACCCTTTCTGTGGAGCTCTGCCTTACAGTTCAACTCAGACTTTTCCTTTTCCTTTGACACTTGAGGTTTTCCAGGGACCAAGAGTTGGTTCCATATCTGGACTTGATTATCAGGCAAGCCACTTGCACACACTCCTTCCCACTGCCAAGATGAATCAGGAAGAGGAGAAAAAAAAAATACCCTAAATTGTCCTAAGCATCTTTCACAGAATTTTACAGCTGTTTTCCTCTCAAAACACAGAATCAAACTGTGTGCCACTCCATGCAGTTGCAGTTTGTAACTTCCCCAAGCACAGATATTGCGAACTGAGTGATGACCACTGACAGCTCTCCCCCCCAGATCTGGTGCAAATTCATCATGAGAATCAATGAGGAAATGTCAGGGGGAAACTGCTGGCTGATGGCTGTATCTCTCAAAAGAGCGGGACATTAACAACTTCTAAGATAAGAATTCCTGCTCAGGTGGGAAGGGCAGAGCACCAGTGCCTAGTGATACGACTCAGCAGGACTCTCTCCAGAGCAGCACTACTCAGGGGTTTGTAGCAGAACTAGGTACTAAATACTTTGAATTCGCTGAGATATGACTAAAAGGAGAATTTAATTTACTTAAACTGGGAGCAAATAAATAATTCCAGAAGACTTTTTTATTCAACACCTAGTTAAGCTGTTGATAACTGTTGACAGAATTAAGCCACAGAGGCAATTCCCTGCAAATGTTTCTTCATTTGCTTCTAGACATCAAAAAATTAGTTAGAATGAACTAATTTGATCTACAGAGAATTTTCAGAGAAGATAAAGAGCAACAGCGGGTTCTCAAACCATCTCATCTCAATGTATATCCTTTGTTAAGGCAGGTACACAAAACATCAGCAGACAAACCGGTGGTGGAAATTGCCTGCTGTACATCACAGAATACAAAGCAAGAGGATTCTCAAAAGCCCACGGTGGAACATAAGCCCACTGGAGGCTGGGCAAGCGACGCAGTTCAGAGTTTACATCCTACAGAGGTTTAGAATTTTGAGTAGGGGTGGCAAACCATGGAGTCAGAGGTTAACAGTGTCAAGCCTGGGATCTCCAGGCCTAGAACAGTGACCAAAAGAAAGCACCAACAAGAAAAAGAACTGTACCTAAAAAAAAAAAAAAAAAAAAAAAAAAAAAAAAAAAAAAAAAAGAAATAAAAAAAAAATTAAAAGAAGGCCAAATGTGTATCAGAGGAGGACAAGGAGTCAGTTTCTTCAGATACGTGATGGCGACTGATTAGGAGCAACACCAGTGCACTGACAGTCTTAAGAGTCAAACAGGCTGGATCACACCACATCACTGTGTCCACTCACCAATGAATGATACAGGACAAAGGATCCTAACCCTTATGTTACTTTGATTACACAATATGGAAAGTTCTTTTTAATAAAGACTTTAATAGATGTTCTGCTGCTGATTCTGAACCAATAATTTGTTTTAAAGAAGCTTCAACCTTTCATCTTCTCTGTCAGTTATGAACTGGAAAACCACACTTCCAGATTCTCAGCTATTGGAAGCTGGCACTGCTCCAGCACCAGGAACAGCCTAATTCCCACTAGGACTACAGATGATGTGACCTCTCCACTTCAAGGACAGCACTGAACAGAAAGTGAAATGTGACAGCCAATGTTTTCCTTGGGGTTAGCTACCATTGTACATCAGAAATGAAGTATATGCAGTGCCTCACATGCATGCAATGTATGTGTGATACATAAGAAAACCAATTCTTGTTTTATTGCAAGCTTTCTATTGCTTAGTAATGCTGCTTTTAGCCACAAACACTTAAAATCACGACAATTAGCCTTCCTTAAAAATGGAAATTTCTAGCATTTTGACTGCAGAGTAAACCTGCAAGCCCTAAAATGTGCAACAGAGTGCTTTCAAATTGAAAATTATCACGGAAAAATCAATATTTTAAAATTATACTTTTTTGAGTCAACCTTGTGATTCAGGCATCAGACTTAAAAATGGTTAGATTTGACAATGCTATCCTTATTAATCACATGTTTCATTTTGGCATACAACATCCTTACACTTTAAATTTGACTCTAGGTTGCAAAAAAATTTTTAACTGTACTCTGTCCAAGAGTTTACCTTTTAATACATGTTATTATTAACATGCTATTACTGACATGTAATAGCATGTTAATAATGACTTTCTTTCTCTGACACTCTGTAATGCATTTTCTGAAACAAGAGCATGAATGTAACAGAAGTTTTGCATATTGGTTATGTTGTCAGTTTATTTATTGATTTGCCCACTCCATATTTCCTCCATTTACAAATTTAGTATATCTCCATCATTCTTCCCTACTCCCTCTACAGCTATCACTGCTCTTACCCAGTCTCTCTTTAGCCATACTTCTTACCTCAAAAAAAAATGCTGAGGGCATCCTATACCAAGATCAAGACTATTGCAGTCCTTTTTGTTCTCTCTGCCAGTCGCCATCTTGTTTTTGTCGGTATCATCTGCACAGTTCACAAAACATTTGATTTTCTGCCTGATTCTTTGTTATTTATGATGCAGTAGGACAAGCACTTCTTCACAGGTAGCTAAAGCCATTTCAAAACATCCCCCAGGAGAGGGCTCATAACCTAATCCTAGCCCATGTAGCAACCATTGTAAGAATGTGTTTGAGAGACCTAATTATTTACTCACATGACAAGCCTTCTACCTGCCTCAGCTTCCACAGCAAGCACTCAGCACTGTTTACATTCAAAATTTTATGTGCTTCATCAGGCTCACTGGCTGTTTCACCATCTTTGTGCTGCTTATTCAAATGCAATTTTTATTTCATTCTATTAAATTTCAGAACCCCCTTACAAACACAATTATATTATCCCATTTAGCAACACTTAAAACATGGAGATTTTGTTTAATATATAAGGAATATGATTATGATATGACTTAAACAACTACACAAAAGAAAAAATACTACTGTGAGCAAATAAATTGTCTAGCCACAAGCACCAGCAAATTCATTACATAAACCCTTCTCAAATTTTCAGCCAGAAAAAGTACTTTACAATAAGAACTATCTGAAAGTTGTGGGGATTGCTCTATTTGCAGTAAATCTGCCCTGTACTAACAATTACATTGTCCTACACTATTTGTAACACTCATCTGCAGCACACAATACAGTATAAAGCAGGCAGTCACCTGGCTCTGAACCCCTACTTTCCAATAGTATAGACAGCAAAATTAAAGATTAACAAAGTGTCACTGCCAATAACTAATTATCTGATAATTAACATAACTTGCTCTTGATTGAAACAGAAAGATATACTGCCTTTAGAAAGATAACACTATTGGTGGCTCACACAATATCCTGGCAAGTAAAACAAAGATACCATGTCTGATCTTAGCTTTGTGCCTGATTCTCCACAGCTTTCTGGTTTAAACAGTTATTTGCACTCCTGTAATGGATTTGATACACTTACAGTTACCACTACTGAAGAATGAATACTAGTCTGCTGGCCTTCCATGCCCACTTCACAAATTCAGACAGCTGCAACAGAGTACCAGCCCGTTTCATAGCATTACAACCCACACAATGTGAGGTAGGAAGCACCTGTCCCAAGATGCAGAATGCAACCCAAGTCTTTAATAATGCATTTTGGATAGCTGCACTGGAAGTATTCCACTGGGGACACCAAACCTGTAAAAACCAGATTTCACCTTGTGCTTTTTGTTACTCATATTCAAGTGTGTACTCAACGCCTTAAGATTTTCTCTAGGTTTCTATGCAACATGCTTTTTATTCTGAAACAGATGTAATGGAAAAACAAAGTGGTCATTGCATGATTCATTCAGAATCATCTACCACTACGCAACTTCAAACACATAGCGCAAAACATAATAAAATGCCAACACTTTGTTCATCTCCAAAGACAGAACTGACCCTAAAACACAAAAGATACTAAAATAGTATGATGGCATACTCTTCATAAAGTGTTATTTTTAATCACCTTTAATTTTACATTATAAAAGAAAGAATCTGCAGATAAGTCTTTCAGCAATAATTTTTAATTAAAAAAATCTTACACGGGTCGGTATTTTTTCAGTACATATAAAAAAGGTACAGCACTAGGTTTTTACTTTGAAGCATACTAATGTCCGCGACGACTGGAAAAAGGGAAATATAACCCCCATTTTCAAGAAGGGGAAAATGGATGAGCCGGGGAATTACAGACCAGTCAGCTTCACCTGTGCCTGGCAAAATCATGGAGCAGATTCTCCTGGAAGGCATGCTAAGGCACATGAAAAACAACAAGGTGCTTGGTGACAGTCAGCATGGCTTTACTAGGGGGAAATCCTGCCTGACCAATCTGGTGCCTTCGATGATTGGGCTATGGAACTGATGGACTACTGATGGTCAAGCAGTTGATGTTATCTACCTGGACTTGTGCAAAGCGTTTGACACTGTCTCACATGACATCCTTGTCTCTAAATTGGAGAGTCATCAATTTGATAGGTGGAC
>JASSUY010037284.1:0-11292 GCA_032466535.1 Forpus xanthops
AAAAATCCATAACACAGTGCTACACCAGCTACTGCTTAAAGAAAAATGACTGCTGCTGCTGAACCCATGACAACATCCCAAAAAGCAGAAATGGTATTTTCTGAATATAACATTTTAAAACTCAATTATTTGCATAAGTCAAGATCTGTAAGGTATGCTGAGGCTACTGCTACAAAAGCATGTTTTTACACATGAGTAAGCTCCAGAAGTCAAATGAAAAAAGGTTGTGACCTTATGTTAACCTTCTTTGGTAAACTGTCATTTCTTATTTACATGATTACACTCTCATCTGTCAGGATAACTGAAAGAAGTTAGAGATAAATGAAGTTTTATGATTAGCTGTTGATGAAAACAAGCTTATATTTTTCTGATTAGAGTAGTATTGCAATGGCTGTAACCCTATCCCCAGGGGCTTTGGTCAGACCTTGGAGCCCAGACAAGTTTCTTGACTTTTGCCATAGGGACTTTTGGGGCAGCTGCATCCAGAGCCAGTGCGTGACTTTGCGAGGCCATTGCTGTTTACCCAAGTAATGTCAGAGTCACTGGTGTCACTGATTTAGCCTGATCCCAGGTTGGATAGAAACTCTCCGAACACTGGTGACACCGAATAGTTAATAGCTGGGCTAAAAAGAATACTGGGGAATTTGTCTAAGAGAAAGAAAGTGCTTATTAAAATGACTTCAGCATTTATTTAGTCTGTAAGGTTTGGGATGTAACTTACTCTTGTCAAACTCTTTTTATCGATGCTAATTCTACATTTCTGTTGTTTTCCTTGCCCAACAAATCAATGCACAAGGCTGCTGCCATTTCCTAGGAAAAAAAAAAAGCCTGAAGGACATAATACCATGAACCTCTAGGGAAAAGACAAACAGGTCTTTAATTTTTTTTAATTTTGTTTTAATAGAACAGAAGAAATTAGTCCACTGGAGAGATTCAGGATGCCTTTTCATTATCTTATCTCAGAAAGTGGCATTTGACTTGTAACATTATGGCACACAATGACACAGTTATGTTCAGGAACACTTCCAATAGAAGGAGAATAAGGAAAATAAATTATGTTTTACAAAAAGAAAATTATACCAGTTCTGATTACAGATGCAAAAAGTACCCCTCTGCATGAGCTCAAATCTCAGAGCAACCAAGTGAAAGCACTCGTAGATGAGGTGAAGCCACCCATCCTTTGTCTTTCTCTATCTCAAGACCTTGTCTTGAGATACAAAAATAAAACCAGTTACATGAACTGTATCACAATTATCTAATTATTTGTAACTGAATTACTGTGTCCCCTCAGTGTGCACATTAGAGAATTAGGGGAGCGGGCAACTCTATCTTGTGACCTTATAGACCTTGGGAGAAAAATATTGATCACGAGGATATTTTAATGTGCTTGGTTTTTTTACAGCCATTCAGAAAGGAAGGGAAAAAGGAATAAGTAAAATTAAAAAAAAATAAAAATTGTGAGAGAAAAGAAGACAAGCCCTAATTTCTGATATTTCCAACCCTGTCATTAGGTGCTCTCATAGCTTATAGCAAAGTCAGAAAACTCCCCAAGTACTTAAGTTTCAAAACATAAAAAAGCTGTGAAGCACTCTGTCAGAGGCCAAAGAATAAACATTTACTTCTCTGTTAGCTTATACATCCAAGATAGTGGTAGATACTTGATCATTTGAAGTGCATTCAAGCAGAAGCAATACCTATTTTTACATTTAAATATTGTTTATCTATGGTTGTTCCTACCTGTCAGATCAGTATCTTTAGTCAGAAATAGCATAATTACGGCTTTTGTTTTCAGATCCCAGTTGATAAAAGGAAGGGTACCCTTATTCCTCTTACAAAAAGGAAATACATGAGCTAAGATTAAGGATTAATTGTTCATTTTAAACACTACTTAGCCTTATGCAGTCAGACTTCTGTGGTTTTCTGGAGACTGTTGGATTTAGGCAGGAGAACTGTGTGGTATTTGTGTATGGTTGCGGAGAGGATCCAGGCAGAAACTACTGAAGAGACGCTTTTCTACATTTGCAAACGTTGGAAATGCGATTATATTTATACTCCTGAGCAATTATTTTGGAAGTTACAGATTCTTGTTTTCAAGCATTTATCTCTGGGTCTTGAGGAGAAACAAACACTGGAGGTTGTTTTTCTGACCTTTCTTACATGCTCCTGTGCTGCATTTGGAGCCAGTTGGGATCAATAGCTGCGAGAAGCTGTTGTACTCTCCGAGGAAAATAGTGTCACCTTTCTGCATTTGTGTCTTCATGGTAGTACTAGAGCAAAAAATGTGCTCAAAGTAAGTAGTAAAAATTACAAGGGATTCGTAATAAAGGTAACATTAACTGTAGGTTACTGGATTTTTTAAATTAATTGCCTGGATCCTGATTAATGACAAGGACCTGAGCTGAATTTTGGCAGGCTCATTTGAGGCTCACAGCAGCTGTCAGCACATAGCAAATGCCATAGGTTGGTTTGGTCAGTTCCCTCTCATTTTGTGCACCTTTCTAAGCCTAATCCACTCAATTACATGCTGCGGACATGCAAACCCTTATTAAAATGTAGCGTATATCAAACTCAGCAAAATCACAGTCATTTTGTCTGACCTGTTTCTCTTCAATCAGGGAAGGCTTGACCAGAACTGACACTTCAGCCTATTTTTTGAGCACATATTTGGCAGTCTTCACCAAAAGCGGCATCTAATGCTCTTATAACTGCTATTTGCTGTGTGTGTGTGTGTGTGTGTGTGTGTGTGAGTGTGTGTGTGTTATTATTATTTTAATTGCATTTGTTTAGGTTTTTCCTGATTCATGTTTGACTATTGCTCAAATATCTCCACTCCTCTCTGACATACTGAACAAAGACAGCTGTGAGCTAACCCATGCAATTTCTCACATCTGATATCCCTCAGGGTAGATGAACTAGCAGTTATGACAGTTTTCCTCAGTGAGTATTGCGACTGAAAAGTGGGCTTGTTTATCTCAGATGCATGTTTTTATTGACTGAAGCTGAGGACAGGCACAGTCAGTTTTCAGTCACTTTTTAAATAGAAGTTTTATGCAGGCCACTTGGGTAGAAATGGCTGGTGTCAAGGGCAATATCCTAATCCAAAGCTCCAAAGCAAGAGCAGAAGGAGTCCTATTTGGATTTGCAGCTTTGGTTCTTGGGGCAGACTGAGACCTTTTATGTTTCAAGAATTTAGTGATTATTCAGGGTAATCTTGCTAAATCTCCTTTTCCATGGAGGAAAAAATCTGCTTTTTCAGTGGAGGAAAAATAGATTTTTTTTTTCCCTGGAGGGTTTTTTGGTGTCTAAATTTTTCTCTATGGATGCTTAATTCAACTGCAGCATTTTAATAGCACCCTTTGCATAAACCATGCAACTGGCAGTTTACTTTTCAGGTTTTGTAAGGATTGCACAGGGTTGGGTGTAGTGCAGTTTATCAGCACGTCATACACTTCTGCTGCTGTTTCAAAGCAGCATGTTTTTTTTCAGAAGCACAGTGCTATTTATAAACCACAGAAAACTGGCACCACATTCTACATTTCAATAATGAGAATTATTGGTCACTGATCTAACATGGTCTGAAAGGGAAGAATTGTTTGTAGATGTCACAGGCCTCCAGGTAACAGCAAATGAAGAGTCCCATCCCTACTGCATCTGCTGGTCTAGCCCATATGGCACTAGAAAGCTCACTGTGCTTCACAGCTGATTATAGACTCTGCACATAGACTGTTTCCTAAGGCTTTCAGCTCCCTAGTCTTCCTCCAGGATCTGAAAAGCATTGCATGGGTCCTACCAGCTGGAAGGAAAAACAAAGTGCGAACTGTAACTTGCTATTATCTTTGGAAAGGAGTAGTTGAATAAAGTGCAGAGCGAATGGCAGTCATCCCCTTCATGGGCTTGCTGTGTCTGACTCCAGCTCTTGCAATTGCGAGTTTCTGAAGAAAGCTGGGCAGGAGCAAACATACCAGCCTGAAAAGTTTTCTTTGTCCACACTTCTTGATGCATAAAGCTGTATTGATCAGCTTTTGACAATGAAAACATTTAAGGTTAGGAAATGTTACAGTATTTGCTGCGCCACTCAGGGATTTAATGCTTAATTAATGTAAGAACTTTGAACAGTCAGATGAAAACACTATGTAACTTTGTGAAAAGCCTATTATTGTCCAGCCCTAGAAATAATATGACAAAAATGATAGACTGCAGTACAAATATGTTTTGAGATATTTCTAGAGCTCTGATTAGTTTGTATTAGCTAGTTTCTAGCATTTATGACTACCTCTGAAAGGCGGGTTATAGAGATCGATAACATTCCACTGGGCTGATTGACAATAATTAGTTTATTTTAAAGGAAAGGAAAGAAGCATGGTATTGTTGCAGCTGACTAATGCATATTAAAAGCTAGGTAGTCTTTTCCGTAGTTACAGATACACAATGATTGCCATTGTCAGAGAAAAAAATGCACTCTTACTTTCAAGAACCATTGTGTAGGAAGAGCTTTGCAAGCCTGGAATTGAAGCTCTGGTCATGGTCTCCAAAATTGCAGTTAGTAGTAATTTTATGCAGAAACAAGACTTTTGAATGCTTAAATAATAGCTTACTTGTAGCAAGATATTTACCAGCAAATGCAAGCATCATATAAACAGCACATGAGTCATCTTGGTGTTCATTTTGAGCACATCAAAAATGTAAATTGCAACTGAATTATTCTTGTGTAGAGAAGCAAGGCTTAGAACCTTCAATTCATACTTTAAATTGAAATTATGAGAGGAAAAATGTGTACATTTGCCTTTCAGTGGAGTATTGTGCAGAATAACTACTGCTTTCTCTATATCTTTACCTAAAGGCTACATAAACAAGGACTAACTAGATACAGAGACAGGAAGAAGTACAACTCCTGAGTGGTGTTTATGTTCCTCTTTAGAAGCACTTAATACCTGTCTTCACTAGGACAACTAATAGAAATCCCATTTTTATTGAAATGCACATGGACTTTACAAGCCATCTGATTTATCCTTAAAAAGCTTTAAACCAATTTGTGATAAAATCTAAACCAAACAGAAATCTGTCAGCTCTGTTCAAAGCAGTGGCCCAAAGGAAACGATGCAGACATGACTGTCAGCAAGATAGCAACTGCTGGGAGGGCTACACTTCCTTATTAAAAGATCAGTAGTGTGATCAACATCATATTGGATTACTCAAACTTCAATTACATGAATACCTGAGGGCTTTAACTGAGAATTATTAGAAGACCAACTTGAAATAAACCTGCTGTTGTTGCATACCAGATCTTTGAAAGACCCACCTGAGAACTTTGTTAACAGTTACTATTCCGGAAGGCATTCGATGTCAGCCAAGGAATTAAAAAAAATATATAAAATATATATATATATATATAAACAATATCAAATCAGTAAAAATGGAACAATCAAGTGATTGATTTGATGTCATTTTTAATCTTGGGAAGAGATAAAAAGGAGAAGAAAAAATATCTTCTGTGCCTGGTGATGTTGTTCATTAGGATCTAGCTCTGGAAGCTGGTATGGACAGGTTTGGAATGTGTTAATGCTCCTGCTCTCTTCTTGTGGTTGAATCTTGGCAGTCACAACTAATATCTGTCATAAGGAAGCAAAGCAAGAAAATCTGTATAACGTTCTGTTTTTTCTCGCTGGTGATTTGTGTTGCAGATTGGCCTGGAGCTATGATAGCACCAGTGGGTGATGAATGCATGTGGTGGCTTCTTGGTGAGGCATCCAATGAAGTAATGGCTATAGAGCACTGACAGTGGACCAATGCTTGCAGAAATGGAGTGGATTGTGTTATGGTCTCATGTAAATGAGACTGGAAGAGAGATGGAACTTAGTTGTTGCATGTGTGTTTTCCCTCCCTGTCTTCCTAGCCCCTTACAGTCGTGTCACTGCAATCACAGGACCAGTGTTACACATGTTTCATGTGTTGAACAATACAGTTCTGATGGGCAATTGCTCCTCCAAAAACAATTATTCCCAAGTTCCAGTCAGTTTGCAAAATGAGTCTATCCATGTCATGTTTTGAAGCTTTTTACCAACCCAATAGGACTTTTGTCACAAATAGCGTTGGTGTTTCTGACCAGCAGAGCATATGTACTGTAAAATGGAAACATCAGATTATGATTTGCATGATTGTCATTTTCTTTTGCATGTTTTACCTGCTGTGTGTGAAAAAGACATTTCTCTATGCGTTACGCTGTTCTAAAGACACTTACTGAGCTCAGCAAGGGGGCATTAATATTGCTGCTAACAAAAAACAAAAAAATACTCTCATCAGTTCAGTCATTTCTGTCTTCGTATTTCATAACTGTTTCTTCAAACTCTCATATCCTGCCAAGAGAAAGAACACACTGATGGCCCAGCATATAAACCTCCTTATTACATCTCAGGTTTGAATCAGTGCAAAGAGTTTCGGCTATATCATGCTGTCACTTATTAAGTGCATCTTCTCATAGAGATCCTTTCCTCCCTTGCCACCCACCTACCTCCCAGCATGGCATGACTGAATTATTCTGGCGAACTGTATTTAAAAATTAATAGCCCCATAACAAATTTTCCTTCTGCTGTTCTGCACCACATCAGTAAAACTTACAGGAGTGTTGCAGTGAAGCTGCTGATGCTCGTGATCTCAAAGGTTTTCTCCTAGACAGAAATTACATAAAACTTTAATTACTGTGTTACAGTCTGCACTGCTGCGGTGCACAGGCAAAACATCCTCTTCCAACTTTACTGTTTACAGCTGGTACATTCACTTCTCTTCTGCAGGTAACAGTAAAATTAATGAGTCTGTCTTCAGTATATAAACATTTTTAAAGATTGTAAGTTACGGATTTGTCTGGATTGTTGTTCTTCATATTGTACTCCCTTGTTCTCTCATGTGGTCATTCACTTATCCTGGCACCAGTTTTCTACCGAGAGTTTGTCCATCTGTGTGGGTTTCACATCAATGTGAATTGGAGTCATCAAGGGTGTACTGTTGCCAAAATACCTATTAGTATAACCCTGGAGGCTGGTAACCCTATCAGTTTTTTCTTTTTGGCTTTACTTTGCTGAGATGCTATGTGCTTCTCCAAGATTCAGAGATGGATCATTCTTTTTTGTTTTAAAGACTTAGAGTGGAGAAAAATGTTCAGATATGCTTTGTGAAAAGATGGAGAAAAGTATTGCTGTGCAGCTGCATGAAAATGTCATGATGTTGTCTGAGGTTGGTCCATGAAATTATCACGTTCCTTAGTTTAATTCTATACCCTGGTTTTCTCGCAAATTATCTGATCTCAGTAGCTGCTTAAAACTCATATATAGAGGTATATGTCTCTATGTGTATATTTAATGAAGAATTCCTTGAAACTCTAATTAGGGCTGCTTGACTCTAAAGCAATTTACATATCACTGCCTTACACGGCTATCAAACAGATGCTGCCTTTTTTTTTTTTACTCAACTGACATTTTCATTTTCTCTGTATATTTTGAGGACAGAGCAGTGATGGGTTTTGACTCCTGAGGCTACAGACTATTATCAAAATGAGGATTAGAAATGAAGCTTTACCTGTCAATTAAGTTGTTAAGCTTGTCCTCCACAACGTCTACTTTTTCAAATGGCCTGCTTATTGAATTTGAAATAGTTTTCATTTTTGACTTTGTTTAAATTGAATGGACAGTTCTAATTATAATTTTCAGAGTTTTCAACTGAAGCATATGGTTTGTATGTAGAGTTGTGGATGAGGGGCTCTTGGCTGTTTATTAAGCTAAACCACTGTTAAATATCTCGGGAGAGACTGGCATATCAGGCATTGAAAGTAAACAGAAATCGGCAGTACAAATATTGGCCATTTTTATATTTTTGTGTCGCTCTGTCCAGGCAATCTGCTCTTGAAGGACATTGGAGAAATGAACTGGGGTTGTGGGATCCAGTCATTGGAAAGGAGTAAGTCGCCACTTTCAATGGCTGCATTGTGCCAGTCCTCATATGAAAGTGCTATTAGAAAAAAAAATAAAAGTTAAAAAAAAAAAAAGTTTTAGAGCATCTTTTACCCTGATGTATTCTTCCCTCATCCCGACAATGAGTTTAAATAACCACTTTGGCAAATCAATATTGTTCTTTCAAATCATTTGCAGACCCCACTAAGAAAGTTGCATGACACCTCACAGAAGTATATTCATGTATTTATTCTCCAATAAGGCCAGTGGCAGACTGGGAAATTAAAGTCAGGTCTTTGAGTCTTGATCCGTTGCCTTTCAGTGCTTCTACAAGTCTTCTCAAAAGTGGGTTGTAGGGCAGCTTGCACTGGTCTTGTGTGCTTGAAGCAGCTCTCTGCCTCTCCTCTGCTGCTGTTTCTGAATCTCCCCAAAAAGCTGTACCTCAGAGATGCCTCTGTCCTCTTCCCTCCTTGAAATCATTCATCAGGAAAGGCACCTCCCTTCAGAACTGGACATAAATATTTATTACTAAACACAGACATAGTCCCATAGATGACTCTGCTGTTCAGCATTTCACAGTGACGTGGTCTCTGCCCTTTGGTGTTTAGATAAACCAAGGGTGAGAGAGTGGAAACACGACATAGGCACAGCTAGAAGTCATTGAAGCTACCTGGAAAAACATCTGAAATATAAGGCAAGTTACTGATTACAGGGTAGAAGATTTGTTTCTGTAATCTGACTGAATCACTGGGGAGGTCTAAAGGAAGGTGACAGACTGAAAGGCAGTGAAACTGGTGCAAAAAGCTTTGGGTTTGTTTTTATTTTTTTAATGCCATCAATTTTCAAGGGAAAGTAAATAATCGGATAACTTGGAAAGCCTGTTTCTGTGCATGGCTAATTGGATGGCCTTGCCGAAGTAAGTGGTGGTTAAAGCTGCTTTGTCCTTAATCCTGAGCAAAGACGAAATATAGTGGAGAAACTCATTGCTCTAACAAGGGTCCTCTTTCATTACGGAGTTCCTTCGCAGGAACTGAATTGGATAAGTGATCTCTTAACCATGCCTTTTCACCAGTCTCTTATCAGATGCGACATGCTCCTTTCAGTATGGTTTGCTGAAGCTATTCTGTTAGTTAACTTTATTGCAGCAGGCTTGTCTCAGTCACCTGTGACTTACTGAAATTTAAGTAAGCTTCAGCAGTGATTGGATCTAACCTGACTGACTTTGAACTGGAGCAGACAATGGGTGCTCATGTAATCCATCGGAGGACCTAGGAAGGGCAGAAACAAATAACCTAGGAGCAAAAATAAAAGCCTAGGAGTGCTAACAGTTCAAAATGGCCCAGCTAGCTCTGCAGAGAACACACTTACCTATGCTGAAAGCTGTTTCATGAAGGTGTTTAACATCAGGTTCTAGTAAAGCACACAAAAGAGCTTGTACCATATTTATGTTTTTTTGTGAAACATAAGAAAGCCCTAGATTTTGCAATGTAAAATCTCACAGCCACAGAAAACTGCTCTTCTCCCTCTTTGCTCCTGCATTTAGTTCAATGAAACAAGAATAGTTTTTATTAATATGAATAAAAATTCTGTTTTTCCTTGTTGAATTATAGTCTTTATTTTAGGCGACATGTTAAACTTGTATTTTTTCTTCCTAGAGTCAATACTAATATCAGACTCCCTCCATTGTGCAAAGAATGGACAATTATTTTTCTAGTAACAGGAGTTTCAGAACTCCTCCAGTGAAACTTTTGAACCCCCAAAACCACTTCAGTGTTTGTGAAACAGGATAGATAATTTTAAAAACTGCTGCAAGAGCAAACGGTGTCATGCTTAATAGAGGATATATTTGTGAGTGGATTCGTACTGATTATCAAATTTTGGACAGTTTCAAACTTGAAACTTGGGGAGTCTGTGATTTAAAGGAACCTATGAGTTTAATCTGTCACAAATTTACTTACAGCAGTAGCAGATCTTTATGTTTTTCTTTTACAGAAAAATTTCTGACTTTTGTGGTGAGCTTATGAATGGCAGGGAAACAAGCCTGCTTCCCTTCCTTCTCTTAAGTTCATGAATTCTTTCATTTAGAAACACACTAAATTGATGTGTAAAATCCACCATGTAAATTAGTGGGGAAAGACCATATGATATTTTCACTTCATGACTTGTGTGAAGTTTAAACAACCTTTGGAATACATAAAAGAGTCTAATTGCAGTGCCATTACAAATAACAGAAGGGAAAGCACTGTCATACATCTTTGTTGATTTTAAATATCATGTTAAATAGCAAACAATAAGAGAGCTTCCATGTCAGATGTACTAAATGATCTGGAGCTGAAGAGACTTGGTAAGGTAGTCTGGGCAAGGGAGTGGTAAGTCAGATTTTTAACTTATTTCCAAATAAACGTTTGAGTTGAACAGCTTATCCACTTGCTGTAATTTCAAATATAGCCACTTAAGTTTTCCTGTGTTTTTTCTTCATGTAAGGCAGTCTTCCCTGTTTCTCTGTCACCATCGTTACTGTCTAGTCCTCACACCCTTACAATATTGCTTGTGGACCAATGACCCACAGGGCTCCCTGAGTAAAGAACAGAAAAACCCCTGATGTTACTGAATTTTAAGAAAATGCTGTATACAATAGACCATGCTTCCTCGTCCTGGACATGATTTTTTAATAAATAATTACTATAATTATTTTTAATTAGACTGTGACTTTAAAGCCATCAGCAGAAGCCATCCTCTGAATAAATGCAAGTAGGCTTTCGTGTTTCCCTGCTTCTGCTGGTTGCATCCTTATTGCAGTGAGCTGAGGGGATTGCGGGGACTGGAAATGGAAACAAGTGTGTCATTCAGTCAAATTTTATGTAGTATTTCTTAGGCAGTTGGTAGAAAGTGCATAGTTATGCTTCTGTCAAAGTCACTTGGGACAGATCAGCGTGTTGGAGGGAAGGAATGCTATCCAGAGGGACCTTGACATGCTTGTGAGGAGGGCTGATGCCAGCCTCATGAAGTTTAAACATACCAAGTGCAAGGTCCTACACCTGGGTGGGAGCAATCCCAGGCACAGCTACAGATTGGGCAGAGAAGACATTCAGAGCTGCCCTGAGGAGAAGGACTTGGGGATGTTGGTTGATGAGAGAATGAGCATGAGCCAGCAGTGTGCTCTTGCAACCCAGAAAGCCAACCGTATCCTGGGCTGCATCAAAAGGAGTGTGACCAGCAGATCGAGGAAGATGATCCTGCCCCTCTACTCTGCTCTCGTGAGACCTCACTTGGAGTATTGTGTGCAGTTCTGGTGTTCTCAACATCAAAAGGACATGGAACTGTTGGAACAAGTGCAGAGGAGGGCCATGAG
>JASSUY010037285.1:0-30566 GCA_032466535.1 Forpus xanthops
GGTGTCCCTGCCCATAGCAGGGGGTTGGAACTAGATGATCTTGAGGTCCTTTCCAACCCTAACTATTCTATGATTCTGAGTTCCTGGCTGTAGATTAGATTTCTCGAAGAAGGATTAGTGAAGCTGAAGTGTGTCATTATGACTTCAGTTGGTGCTGCATTTGCTTTTGTTCTGAGTGGGTGAGATCGTAATTTGAGTGAAAACTAACAAAACTCTCTGATGTCCTGGTCTTTCCATCCACTCAAGAGAGCAGCTTCATCTCTCCCAATGCCAGAAGGGGTCTATGTGAATATTTTGAATGGATGCATTTTTTCTGTCTGCTGTTTCTGAGGATATCATTGCAGTTGCAGAAAAGCTTGTCTACTAAAGGTTGGATGAGTTTCTTTTGTCTGAGTAGATACACTAATAGGAAAGTGGGCCATTAGCAAATAGAATATGCTGTATTAAAGTGTCACTTTGTCCTTTTTCTTGATCCTTTACTCTTTTCCCTAATGTTGATTGAAAAATGGGTCTTCTTTTAGGAACATTATGATCTGAAGTTATTTATCTTGATGTATTTAAGCAGAGTACATGTTTAGCAGGATCTAAATGAAAGCATGCCCTGAAGTGAACTGGTATGCTTGTCCTCTGTCGCCTAGAGTCTCTGTCAGTTATTGGTTAAATTACCATGTGGATTTCTATGACTCAGTGTGTAGTCTTATGTCACGTTAATGTAAACCCTGTTGATTTAAGCCTGTGAAGTACTGCTGGCAGTTTTGTGATATTTCTCCATATATTTCTAGGCAATTTTATCTTCTCTGCTATCAGTGTTTTTTGATCTACTTCCTGACCTAAGGCTGCCTTATGAAAAATGTAGTTACTGAGCATTCTGTCACCAGAATAATGTTGTTCTGTATCTCAACTGGTATCTTTGTTATGAAATTACCATTTCCTTGTACTTCTAAATGTAACTACTGACAGAAACAGTGACCTGTGTAAAAGTAGTCTGTTCCATCAGTGAATGTTAATGAAGACCTGAACTTCTTATTTCTGGTCTCAATTCCCTCTGTGTATGTTGAAATGAAACAGGTGTTCTCCTATTTCAGTGCAGTTACTTCCACACTGGTGAGATGCAGACTTGTTGCTGTATTATCTTGGTGGTATTTCTGCCAGAAATTGATCTTGGCTTCCTTTCTTCATGGAGCTGTTCCTGCTACTTTAATAAAGTTTGAGTAGCATTGTTCCCTATAGGCCCTGCAGTGTGACCCACTGCTGTGGCATTGAGGGGACAATGCTGAGGCTTCCCTTGGCTCTTGAAGTGGGAGGGTATTGGTGGTGTGTCAGGACACAGTGTCTAAAGAATAAAGTGGAAATAAGCAAAGGGAGCCCCTGGCTTAAAGGTTCTCCCACCACAACCTGAATTACTCTATTGCTTCCAAACCAGTGTTTGTGACCCCAAATTGTGGGCGATGTGACTGTCCCTCTCTTCCTTTCTCATCCCCTAATTTTGGCTGCAGTAAATGTTCAAGCTGTGTTGCAGCTGCTGAGAAGCCTTGATCCAGCCTGACTTGAGCTGTGGTGTTCAGCTCTCCCACCTGCCAGAAGTGGCTGGCTGCAGTGCACAAAGAGAAGCTCCTTTGCTCAGCCAAGCACTGCTGCAATAGTAACTGGGTGAAGATTCTTATCCTTCGTGCGTCCTTGGTCTCTCTGCCCCACTGCTTTGTGAGCTGGTCCTTGACAAGTTATGCAATGTATTTAGGGGGAAACTTAGTCTCTTCTTTGCTTGCAAGATTGAAGCATGAAGTCACAAATTTTCCTGTAGCCTTATGCAGCAGGAAATTTTTCACCAGTTTATTTTTATTTAATGTGTTTAACTGGTATTTTTAGTGTAATGAGTAGTTACCACTTGAATGGGGAATATGCCAGTAGGTTGCACAGGGGGCTGCTGTGTAGGATCACTTGGCTGAATGCTTCTGAAAGTCAGCATCTTTGCCACAGGAGTCCCTTAATTTCTTGTTAGGTGCAGGAGGTTGCAGGCAAGACTACCCTGTGTTAGGCAGCTCAGCTCTGCAAGTGATTAATGTCACACATGTGAAGGAGGCTAACATGCTTTGGATGCTTGGCAAATGCAGTGAATCGGCTCAGGATTTCCAGCTGTGCATGTCCACCAGTGCAAACATGATGCAGACAGCCAAATTGAGAAGGCAGTCACCATCTGATGTAATGTAGGTGGCCTTCAAGTGGGTTAGCGTTATGTTAACCTGCAGCTTAGACCTTGGCTGATGCCATGTGATGGCACATGGTGTGCTTTCCTCTACACTGGCTCACAAACCACAAGGTGCACAAACTATGAAGTCAGGTCCAGCATTATACCTCAACTAAACTGATGGCACAATGCAGAAACACAGTGGGGCATCTGCTGTTCTAGCCTGTTAGCCCTATTGGGAGTATCAGGTAGGCCATGCCTGTGCTGAGAAAGGCTGGTCTTATACCGATATCCAACTTAAGTTTTCTGTTTTTTTAAGGTAATTCTTACAGTATTTAATCAGCTCTTAATATTACTGAGTTGTTAATGTAGGATATGTCAAGTATCTGCAGCCCTAATGCAGATAATTAGTAAGGATTAATGTGAAAATTTTTCCTTTTTCTACAGCTGCTATCAGCCTTCATTTGTGTTCTGCAGAGGCAGCAGGCTGGTTGGTAATACTAATCTGTTGTACCGTTTAAACTGAAGGAGCCTAATTACCACTGTTCTTGAAGCACAGATTTTAATATTCAGTCTGGAACTTTCTCACTGAATACAGATGGGGAAGCCAGAGCATTGCAAAGATTAAGAATTAAGCTGACCTTCTCTCTGGTTTTGAATAGCTTGCATTTCAGCAGATATATTTTAATTTAAAAATGCTAAGCTATGGGCTTTGCAGTAGACAGATGAATGCTGCTTTGATGCTATATGCCTTATTTTATCTGCCACTCTTTCCTTTTGTGTTTTTCAGGGATGACCATTTACTTCACAGCTCAATAACAAATTGCTTTAGCAGCACTAGGGACACCTATTATATTGGAGTAAGCAACCTTTCCCTTGTGCCTTGCACACTTAGCAATATGTAGGTGTTGTTTTGTGCTTCTCTATGTTCTGTAGAAATGATGGTGAACATCCAGGTGCTGAATTTGAAGTAGCTAATGCTGAAGCACTGAACAAAGACAGCTTTTGCTAAGGAAATGTAATCATCTTGTTTTAGTAATGAGCCTAAAGCATTTCAACATCTGCTCTTGGGAAGAAAAAGTAGTGTGGGGGATTTTGTTTGCTTGCTTTCAATCTAGAAGAGTAGCTTTTGGTAACTTTGGCATGAAACCAAAACAAGCATAGGCAACTGACTTCCTTCAATCAAAGGATGATATATAGTTCCTGTGCCATTTAAAACATGCATTACTTTTAGTAGTCCTTGGTGCTGACCCATCCTCTACAGGTTTCATCCATCTAATACAGGCTTGATGTCACAGATTATTAGGAAGCTAGTTATGCACATCATATTTATTCCATAGTTGGGATGGTGTAGTGACATATTGAGTCTAATATGGGACTATGGTCCTGCTTTCTACTTCCCTGACAGAAGACTGCATTTTAAGGTAAACTACCTAGGCTATTGATGGATCTATATATGCTAGTGGACTACATAATCACTGGCATGTCCCAGCATCTTCCCTTGCTGTTGAGTCTGTGTCTGGTCTGTGCATGCATTGCTGCCTTCCACTGTGCACTGACAGAAATATTGTCTTTATCAGAGTGGGTGGGCAATCCTTTAGCTGAAGGGTCTCCATCAGTGAGTCTTCTACGTTGTTTTCTTCCAGTTTATGCCAATTGTTTAGCATTAACCCAAGTATTTTTAAGTGTGCCTTAGTCTTTCTGTGTTCCTCCCAAATCTGTGTCTGTGTGTTGGAAAGGACAATACATGTGCATATTCCATAAGCAGAAATATCCTACAGAATGAGGAGGGTAAAAGTCTACTGCTTGCTTGAAATCTGTGTATATGTGCTACAAGGCAGAGTTCTTTCTACCTCAGAAGGCCCATCCTTTTTATCTGCAGTATGTAGCAGGGCTTACTGGAAAGGACCAAAGGGAACTATTTCTTCCATGCCTCAGGAGACCAAAGTAATCTTCAGGAAATGGTGCTAATGCTCTGCTCCTCTTTGTTCTTCTCTTAGGCAACCTTTGGGGAAACTTCAGCATGAATTTTGCTGTGCAGCTTGATTGCTTTGGAGATTAGAGGATGATCAGTGGTTAGGCATCTTACAGCTGAACATTCAAGGCTTTCCAAGAGCCCTTTGGCAGTCAAAAATGGCGCCAGATAGGTGATGAACTCAAATGTGTGATTTTTTTGTTTTCTCTAACACAACATCTGAAAGGGACAGGCAAGTGTTACTACTTTGTCTCTAATGATTTCCCACACAAACATCCCCTTCTACAGTGTTATTGACACTTCAGAGATTTGACGTTTTTTTCAGTGCTGGAACTTGAAGTAATCGATCATTTCAGAAAATGTACCCTGTAGCTGTTGTGTGCCTGAGAGATGCTGAATATGAAATTTAACTTTTGCTGACATGATGCCGCAGCTGAACAGGCAGGTATCAGCCTTGACCTAAAAAGCTATGTGCAGGAGAGGGTCTTTACTTGGGTGAAGACCTGACTGAAATGTAAAGCAGAGAAAGAAATGAAGCTAGGCAGACGATATTGGTGAGACCAGCCTAATAATAGGTGATGCTTACACTGTAGCAAACAGGAAGAAGGATTTAAATGTGGAGGAGAACCTTGGAAATGCCCTTGAAGAGGATTTTTTGCTGGCTGCTGTATCAGTAGTACATGCACAGATCCTGGCAGTAAATGTTGTCTAGCTCAAGCCTTGAGTTGAAGATGTGTGCAGATGAATCCATGAGTTTTGCCACAAGGTTATTACGTTAAACCTAACACTGAAGCAACAAACCTAGAAGCGTGTTGAGATGCTGACATAAAATAACATTTATTTACACCTTTTCCCTTCTGTGCATCAAATGGAAAATAGTACTTTCATTTTCACAAGGCAGTATCTTAATACAGTTTATAGATGATGAAATATAGAAATTTTCTTCTGTACTTATGAATCTCCTGACAGTGTAGGAGTTTATGATAACACAGCAGTATATTGATGTGTTTAATCCTCCGCTCTGCATGTGGCAGCAGTCATTAGCTAATACTCAGGAGACAAGTAAAAATAGGTTAAAAATCACTATGTAAGTAGTCCAGTGCTTTGTTACACAGGAGATAAAAATGCTTTTATGCTCTTGAAGCAAGTTGAACTAATCTTGCAGTTCTTGTCCTAGTTAGCATATTTGCAAATATTACTTCTGCTGAACTGCAAATGTTTCCTTTCTTAATCTTTAATTAGGAAAAAAAATCCATAACTATTTCCTGTTCTGACCATACTTCTAGTGCGTTATCAGAGACAAATTGCTTTGAACTTCCATTTGCTCTCTATATTCCATGTGTGCCTTCCCTTTTTTCTCTTCTATTTCTTTATCCCACTCTTAATGTGGTATTTTTAGAAGTGCATTATTCCAAGTTTTGTTATCTCTAGTCACTTTTCTGATACAATGTCTTTGTAAGTGGATCATGAGGAAATTTGGGAAAGGAAGCATGGATTTTTCTGCTACAGTGTTCAGACAAAAGACTGTCACTCCTGGTTGTCCGTTGGATGTTACTAGAATGAAAATGGCTGATCACTTTGTAGTGACATGATTAATTGTATAGTGCTGGAAACAATTTTTAGTTTCAAATTCTGCTTAACTATATTAAATATGCCCATTTCTAATACAGCTAAAATTAGTTTGCTGAATATTTACTAAAGCTTGTGGATGTCTAAAGATGCTTTTCCTCACAAATGAAGAGTCTAGCATAATACTTAAATCATTAAGAAGAAAATCAATACCCTTATTAATGGAGACACTGTTCTTGGAAATTCTCCAGTCATAAATAGTTCCGGAGTTTAGTGGTGGTGTTGTGAGTAATGCCGCAAAGCAAGGGGAAAGAAATGGCAAACCCACATCAGCTGAGTTTCTTTTTAGCTGAGGTTGAGAATTTGCTTTGCCTCAGGTAGGGATAAAGGATGGAACATGAAATATATGCTTAGATTAATCTGAAACTTGAGCATTTTATTTAGGTCCAATTCATATCCTGGTACTGAGTGTAGTGCTTCTACTGCTGGACACATGTATTATGCTTGTAAAGGAGATATGTATAATAGATCTTATCACTTGGCTTTCTCTTTTCTACCTTATGCATGTTTAACCAAACAAATTTGGAAATATGTTTTGGGTTTTTGGTATCCCAGTTTGGTAATAGATTAATACTTAAGCATGTAACTGTGTCTCTCAAATTAAACTCGAACACATTTGCATGTAGGTCTAAAGTTTGGCTTGACTGTATGTGCAATGATCCCAAATTTTCTAACTCGATTTGCCTCTCTTAGGATTACCTGGACATGTTCCACTTACCCAATTCCCTGCTGTTGCTCTCAGCCTGTGACATTCACACTTTGTGTCCCAAAGACAATCCTGCAAATCAAAACTAAACACAGGTTTTAAAGTTCGTTACACATGAGATAATTATGTACAGTCTTCATATATCTACTCTGGGAATGTGTGTCTAATGAAGGTCTCTGGTCTTTGTAAAGCAAAGGTGGTTTGTGCTCTGGATTTGCACCTGATATTGGCTCTGGCCTCCCAGCTGTTGACACTACAGGGCTGTTTGGGACAGCCTGCATGTAAGGTTAAAGGTAGTTAAGTATGCTTGCCTCTTGCAGTGCTGGAGAAGAAGCAGGGGCAGAACATGAGAGCCAGGGGATATGTAGCAGCCTGGTAACTAGCTTTTGATTTCAGGTATATGTCTGTTATGTGTCTGACTTCACTCCCACCACACTTTTCTTCTGTGAACACTGAGTAAAGCCAGTAATCTACATATTAAATTGCTCAATATGTAAAGCAGATGAAATTGCGTGAGTGGTGTTAAGAGCTGTTAGTTCAGTGTTGATGCAGATGTCAGAAAAGTGTTCATATTCTGCCACAGAAGTAAAAGTATATAAAAGAGTTCTTGCATCAGTATCTAAAAGCACAACAGCTCTATGGCTCTTATTGGGGTCTGATTGTTTTTCTTTATTATGGTCACTGAATTTGATGTTCTCTCTTCTAATGTTGCTTGGCATTGAGCAGGCAGCTTATTCATGTCAAATAAGGTTTGAGGGAGTTGAAATGGGACCAGAGGAGGAACACTACTCAAATATTCTTGTGCAGACTGGCAAAAGAGTTCTTGTTGCACAAATTCCTGCTGCTACAGAAATAAATTGACATTTTTTCAGCATGGAACAAAAGAAAAAACATGCTTTTCACATTGTCTGCTCTAAAATGGCTCTTTGAAGAGCAGTGACTTGTTTATCTCTAACATCTTTTGTGATAAATACCTTTTATGATAATAAAGTTGCATGAGAAACACAACGTGCACGTTTAAACCTCAATTTTAGGAGAATCTAAATCACCATCTGAATAAATCAGTGTCTGCAGCTGTGGGTCTGGTGCAATGTCACATCTGTTATAGGAAGATTGCAACAGGCTGTGAGAGCTGAAGGAGGAAATGGCATCTGAATAGACAGGTTTACTACAGGCTTCATAGTAAAAAAAAAAAAAAAAAACAAAACCAAAAACCAAAGTAGGTGATTAGAGAATTCTTCTTAAGATGGAAATGAGATTGGGCTAGTTAAACTTCAGCTGTCCTCCTGTTACCTGCGCTCCCTATCCAGTTATCAAGGATTTGAACTGTGGGGGGAAAAATGCCAGTTTAATTACTTGATTTTCTCTTCCGTGCCGCAGCAGTGCCCTTTTCCCCTCGGGTACCCCGAGGCGCAGCCCCCCCTTCCCGCGCCGCCGTCGCCATAGCAGCGCCCTCCGCCGCTGCATCCTCGGTCTCAACTTTCCCCCTTCGCCGCAAAGCGTTCCAGAGCGGCCGCGGTGGCGGAGAAGGACGGCACGGGACGGTGGGTGTGAGCCGCGGGCTGCCGAGCGGCTGACATCGCCTTGCCCTGCCTCCCTCCGCGGCTGCGGAGCGGCCCCGCCCGTGGGCTCCCCGGGGCGCGGCGGCGGGCAGCTCGGAGCCATATTGCCGGGAGAGCGGAGTGTCCCGGGCCGAGCTCTGGCAGGTGTCCCAGAGCCGGGTGACACCTCACTGTTCCTGTCCCCCCACTTACCTCGGCAGCCGCTACGCTTTCCTTCTGCTAGATCCCGGCTTCTGGCAGACGTCGCCCAGCATGCCGATCGCCCACTTACTGGAGCTATGGAAAGGGATAGAGGTGGAGCCCATGGAGACAGAGGTGAGGACGGTGGCTGTGAGGGGCGCGGGCGGGCTCAGCGGTGTTGCCGGCCCCCCTTCTCGTCGAGGGAACCGTCTCGGTGTTGCCTCAAGCCGGCGAAGTGGAGCGTGATGAGCATCCTTTGCCGCGGAGAGCCCCGAGCTAGGCTCGGAAACCTGTTGCCCCGCACCAGAGCGTGGAGCGGGGTGTCTGGTGCGGCTTCCTTCTGCCAGCTCCTGCACTGGGCTTCGATCGGAACGTACTCTGGGGATGTGGGGCGGCCGCAGGGGAAGGAGCGTTTAAAACCGATGAAAGCAGGCAGAGCAGGCTGAATAACGCTTGAGCTCACGTTCAAGTGTTAAGTATTCGATCTCTCAGTTAAGGCTAGGATAGGTTCGTGGGTCCTCACTTCTGTCTTGATTTCTGAACTGCCTTGTGTTTGTTTTAGCATCAGTGCAAAACTCAAGCCATACCCTTGCCCGTTACCTGTAAGCACAGGACTGTGCTTCCAGGATTGTACTTGGAAACACAGTGCTATGGCAATTATCCGGCTGCTGTGTTATATCACGCTCACGATTTGTCTTGTAGAGTTTTCACTACCCGTGATTTAAGATTGTCTTGTTTCAAAAAAGATATGTGTTTTTGCAGTAATGAGCAGAGTGTATTCTCGAGTATTTTTGGGGCTCTGGAGTAGTGCAATAAAGGCAAAGTATTCCAGGTCTGTTTCAAGCACAGATACAGATTTGTGCCAGGCAACAGAGATAGATGAGGAACTGGTGACGTGCGGGGGCTTCTGTTTCACCACTGCCCCTTGCTCTGCCTCTGACTTCAGTCAGAGTGCTGTAATAGGGTTTTGGGGAGTGGGAGAGAGGGGAGCGTAACTTAACCAGCCAGGTTACAGAGAGTACAAACCACTTGTCTCAAAAGAGGAGCTGCTGAACTGTGGAAAAGGTTTTGTATAGAGTGCTTGTATTTAAACAATACAGCAGAAGTGGTGTTGTAATGTGTTATACCAACATAGCTCATTCTGGAGACCCTAGGTTAAGAAAAAGTTTCTGGGGTTTACATAATATAATTCACTCCCGAGTTCTGTCACTTTTTCCACTTTATGTGAGGCAAGGAATCTGGGTGCTCACAACCAGGTTATGTCTGGGAGACAGCATATTGATCTTGTATAAGAAATCAACTGATACCTGATTAAGTCACTTTGCCAATGAGAAGACTTGTATAGCTACATTTATGGTGAACAATTTTCTGCTGAACATCATAGAAATCATGCTCTTCTACATCCAAGTCTGCCTTACCATTGACCACAGTATTCAAAGTCTTGTTCTTTTCCTTCCTCCTAAAATCAATTTGGTTTGTGCTTCCAGTTTGTGAATGTTTTTCTTTCTGCCCCAGGCAGAACATACTTCAGTCACTGCTCAGATTGGATTTTTTTTCTGCCATTAACTCCTGGGAAAACTTCCCTAGATCATAGGGTAAACTCCTGCATCAAAGCCTAATAATGCCCATTGCTTGGGACAGTGGCTTTTTGTTGTCACCTCTTTTGTTGGCAGAGACTATTTAGAGCTTTCTTCAAGAAAAAGCAATGTGGATCTCCTTACCAAGTGTAACTGACCCCTTACAATGCTAGTTTAATCAGATGTCTGGTTTTGTGGGATTTGGTGGCTTTGATGCATTTCCTGCTGCAAAGAATACAATAGCTATGAGCTGTATTGTTCCATCATTCTTTCTGAGGTTTTGCTTATGAACAGTTTTGAGGGCTAAAGAGTTGCAGACACAGACTTTCTGTTATTTAGATAAGGACAGCAGATAAGACACCATTTATTACTATCTCTAAGCACATCAAAGATAAGCTATAGCTTATGGTCCCTTTAAATCACAGTAGAATTCCTAAAGTACTGTTTGCTCAAATCCAACTAAGGTACATAGAAATTAAAATTGTCTGTTGTGGGCTATTGGCCATGAGGACCAGACTTTGCAAACAGCAATGACATTTATTCTTTAATGAGCTGAATGCAGCTTAAACACTAATGACTGGGCTGATCTGGGGGAGCTGCCACAGGCTCTGAATTTGTGTGGGATAAAGTGTTTTCATGGTTGTCTACAAGTTGTTCTTTTTCACAGAAGCTTTTCACAGTTAGTAGACAAGGAGGGAGACAGTTTTTTGATTTTATGCATACGGACCTCTTTCTCCCCTTTCTTAATGCCAAAAAAACTCTTTTAAAATAGAGGCATTTATGAGTGCCTGTGCATGACTCAAGTGAATGACTTGCAGGTATTAAAGACAGCATTTATAGTAAATCAATCTCTTGATACGGAAGAGTGCATTGAGAACATGCTCTAGGTTATATTTGTATGAAGGAAGATTGGAACAAAATCCTGCTTGTCATCTGTTGATTCAGGGGCTCATTAATTGTGTCTGACAAGCAAGAAAATGGGGGTAATAGCTGGGTCTAGAATTTCTTTGTGGGTAAGCAGAGTTATTGATCCCTCTCAAGATGGATTGAGGGGGTAGTGAAGTACATCCTTGGGAATATTTTGCTGAGGAGTTGCTGTGTGATCAGTCTCTGGTGACTCTGCCTTTTTCCAAAGGGTTCATGGTGTAATAGGTTTCAGCTGGGTACCCATTAAATGACAGTTTTTAAATGGCAATTCAGTGTTTAGAAAATTTGGTCCTATTTATGCGTATATTCTATTTCCTCAACAAGAAATACCATTTCAGTTCTCTAGGTTGTTCATGAATAATCTTTAGTGCTCTATTCTTTGTGATTTCTATGACAAATATGGTTTTGACTATTCATCAGCAACTTCAGTAGTGCTAGTGTGCTCTTCTGTATCTCTTAGCATTTTATGTATCTTGGAGAAAGTATGCTCTCATGGATTCAGAGGTTAATCTGCCTGTGCTGAGTGTGGAGAATTGAACATGCTTCCTACAGCAATGTAGATTTGAAGTGATTTTACTGACTGAAAGTAAACTGTGACTGTATTTTGTGCTAGAACTTGGCTTAGAATTGTCTTTCTCAGTAACATACTTAAAGTCTTTTTTCCTCTCTGCTTACTAGCCTGTGGTGGAAGATGCTGCAGCGGATGAAGAACCTGTAAAAGAGGTAAACCTGTTTATTCATAGATCACATAAATATTAAGAAATTACCATAATATAGTCTTCTGCCTTTATGGAAACAAAATTTCTCTAGCAATACTTTTCCACATGCTTCTAGCTTCAGAGGTGCAAAACCAGCCTATTTTTGTCTCTTATAAAAAGTGAAGTGGAAAAATCCAGACTTGTTCAACTAGAGATTAGAGAATTTTACTTTAAAGATATTATCCTTGTGCTCTTTCCAAGACTGAACTTGAGATTTATGTTCTTTTCTGCAGGGAAGATTTTGTAATAACCTTAAAGAGTAGCTGTGATCAAAGCAATGCTTGTGTATTACACCTGATGAATTAACTTCAAATACTACTAAATGGAATTCACAACTGTCCAGTAGCTTAGATGTACACCCAAAGCAGGACTGAGCCAACTCTTTCCATCAAGTTAATCAATTTCTTTTAGTACTGTAGTATTGTGTCAATGAAAAAACAAAGCCCAAACAACCCCAAAACCTATACAAAAAAACAAGTCTTGCCTCAAAGTATTTAAATGTCAAGTAGAAAAACTAGAAGGTGATATGAAGGTCCAAAGGAGGTGAGAACAAGCCAGCATTCATGATTATGATGACCTGAGGGCAAGGGTTGGCTGCAAAACTGACTGCTGCTTGTCTCGGGTGTTAGTAGAAAATGCTGCTGGCCTGTGTAAACCAAGGTGTGCTTGGAAGCTTGTTAGGTATTTCTCAAAATGAAAAGGACTGAGTTCCTTCACAATTTAAGGGAGACTACAAAGACACCTAAATAGTGACAGTTGAACATGCTAAGCTTCCCAGTTTCACTTCCTCCTTTAAATATCAAACTTACCTTTGTGATACTTGGTTTCTGATGCAAAGGTATGCTTTTGTGACTTTCTGCTATGTTGAAGGAATAGTATTAACTTCCATAATGACAGAAAAGAGGAAAAAGTATTTTAGTTTTTGAGATCTGTGAAATGGCTGCACCTTCCAAATGTAACTTTTCTCTTTCCCATTTCTTGAGTGCACTGAATTATTCTTCAAAGAAACTTCATCTGAAATGAAGCACAGGTAACTGGGCTCATCACATGATCTTTGGATACAGCTGGAGATTAAATTTCTGGCTTGCAGATTTGGATTTTAGGAGAACTTTTTTCTTTTTTTTTGTTAAGAAATCCTTCATTTCCTAAATGAATTTAAAAGGAGTTAATTTTAATTAGGGATGCATCTTAGAATTCTTAAGTTTTAAACTTGGCAGAAAGAAATTACATGTAATGGCTGCTTATGTAGAAACCTCAGTCCTGTGCTCTCTCATTTTCTGATGTGTTTACTGCTGTAAGTATTTCATTTTGAAATTCGATGTCTGTAATTGAGTTTATCTTGCTGTATGTCTATCTACTCCTACCTCAGCTAGGCAATTGCAGTGTCTGTGTGCTAAGTGGAAGGATATACTTATGTCTGATTGAAAAACCTGCTACACTTGCATGTTATGAAACGTGTATGCAGTGACTGCTAACAGACTGAAAGAAATAGCACTGTTTAATGTAGAAATACCCTCACCCTTCACTTAACTTCTATGTTCCTTCATTACACAGTACTACAGAAAAACAGAATATGAAAAGCTGTTACTGCTTTCACCTATGTTCTGCTGCTGTCATGCTACTTCAGCCCTTTACTGGCTTAATCTGTAAGCCTGTTCTGTTCCTATGAAGCTTGCACCTTACTGTAGAGGTACTGAAGGGAAGACTGCACTGTTCTGTGATTTCCTTACTGATAGCTGTACTGTGCCAAAGACATTTTTTTCCAGGAAACATTAAAGCATGACTTAAGGGATGAATTAAGGTCATGTAATTCAATAGGTCGCATTTGCTTAAAAGGTGTTCTTGTAAATAACACACTTTAGGCTATGTTGGCCTCCTGCCTTTTCTCCCACCCCGTGTTTAGTATGGGCAAATGAGATGGTGGCAGAATGCATTATGAAGACTGTGCTACTCATTTTCCTGAGGCCTTATCTTGCTGTTGGACAGCTTCTTTAAATGTCTTGGGAGTGTAAATTAACAGGATTGTTGGATACAGCAAGCATTTTCTGAGGCACCTCTTGATCCTAGAACTGTGCGTGTCCTAGGGCTCTGCCCTGGATTTTTCACCTACGTTATTCAGGATTGATATCATCAGGGTGTTCCCCTAGGAAGTCCTCCAAAAGCCACGGACCCTGTTTGTCCTGCCAAAAAGGCAAGCAGGTTAGCTGATGGGAATTTCCTTAAAAGAACTTCAAACTCCTCCAGGAGTCTTTGCTTAGATTTGTTGGATGCAGTTTTTCCATAAAGTGATTCTTTTTGGCCAACTGAAATTTTTGATGTAGAGAAAGCTTGACCATCTGTGGTCATTAGAGCCTCAAACCTTGAAGGTGATGTGCCTTGTGATCTGGTCTAGGTCAGAGTCAAGCACTGACATTGTATCTAAATCCTCTTTGAAGGTTTGGTTGGCAGCAAAGTTCTGTCACATCTTTATGAACAGGTGTGCATATGTGTAATACAACTCACAGCATTTTGAAATTACAGCATTCAGAAGTCAGATGACAACATTACTTTGAGCTGTTCAACCCTTTCAAAGGAATTTGTTGCTCTAATTGAGAGCTTGCATGGTTTTTTTGGTGAAAGGAGATGCAGTGGAAGTATTCATATCCAGCCAGAAGCAGAACTGGATAAATTCTCAAGCTTTTCACTATGAAAAAGCATGGCAAAACTGAAAATGGCAGGACCTATGCTTGCTGTTAACTCTTGCACAGACTTTCCAAAGACACATGTAACTTCTGCTGATACTGCGTATGTTTGTGCAAATGCGAGTAATAAAATTGGAGGGAGTGAAGGTGGTGGATGCTCTGTGTGTAGCCTCATGCATTGCAGGCTCTACCACTGCAGCTTGTCATTTCACTGCATGATACCACCGAGAAGACTTTGGTCCTGTCATCATTACTTCCTCCTTTCAGGTATTCATATATGTTAGTAAGATCTGCCCTTCATGCTTTCCTTAGCCCCTGCATTGTTTGTTCCAGGGGGAACAGTTCCCCTTCCTCATATTTCCCCTTAGGGTTGCATCCTTTCATCCCTTGGTCTTGTTTTGTGATAGTCCACCTTCACTGGGTCATTGTGGTATGATCATTTCTCGTGAACTGGGGAGCCTCGAATAGGGTACCACTCCAGATGTCTTGGCAGTGCCGCGTAGAAGATCAGGATTACCTCCCTTGACCTGCTGGCAATACCTTTCCTAATACAGCCCAGGCAGCTTTCTTTGCCCAAAGGGCTCATTGCTGGCTCATATTCAACTTGTCCACCAGGACCCTGAGGTCCTTGCTTGCAAAGATGACTTCCAGCTGTATGGCCCCTTGCCCGTAGCAGTGCATAGGATTTTTCTTCCCGAGGTGCCAGGACCTTGTGTTTCCCTTTTTCTGAACTTGAGGGTAATCCTGTTGGACCGTGTAATGTTTTTGTACATTCATGCACAGAAAGCCTGTGCCTTGCTAAAAATCTTGGGTCATAGAAACAGCCTGTCCTTTCAGGGAGAAGAAAATAGGAAGCTGATCATCAAATGAGTAGTATGGCACAGAGTGTAGAGAAGTATGATTGTATAATATGATGTAAACACTCTTGAGGGGGGAAGCCTAGTTTGGGTTGCCAGATGATGGCAGCAGTATGTTTATTTAATATACTGGTTTTCTTCTTCCTCTATAAAACCCCCCAGAGCCTAAGAAGTAAGGAACCATGTGTTGAAAGAAATTCAAAGTAATGAAAAACTTTCCTATCAAGCAATGCATTATCACAATAAATAAGTGACTGTGAATCCAGATACTATGCTACACACCTATTTAAAAACAGAGATGGCTATAAATCTCTCTGGGATGACCTGGTTCTTTCTATAAAAGTAGATAGTGAGTATGCTCCAATGTGAGCCCTAATATGAACCAGAAAGTTACGACTTTGCAAAGATCTTTACAGAATTACACTGGTGATGTATTTCAGAAACAAATCATGGGCATTTTTCTCCTTTCGAGAGTAGCTCTTTGAGATGTTAGGTACGTAGCGTAAACTGCTTCACCTTAAGTAAACTTTAATTACTTAAAAAATATTAGTATTTGGCTGATATAAAAGATTTGGTAGGTAATAATAAATTGTTTTTTAGATTTTTTTTTTTTTTTTTTTTGGTCTGGAGGATTAATCTACAGTGTTTATCTCCTAACACTACTTTACTTTTTTTTCTTTTGAAGTAAATAATTGCAATTTGCTTTGGAGTTCAATTGATCAGGCAAACAATAAAATGTTGGCTTCCGTTTAACCTAATGCAAAATGGCCTGTATGTGTCCTTGATGGAGGTGAAAGGGTTATTCCACCACTGACTCTTTGTGGCTAAAATGGGAGAGGGGACAGCTGAGGGATGGAATGGAAGAAACTTCTTCTATTGCGCCCCAGGGTTTGTGCTCAGCATCCCAGCGCTGGAGGGAAAGCTGATAGGATGACAGCTGTGCTATCTGCTTTGAAAGGGAGTTTTGTTACTTTTGGTTTCTTTACAAATTAACTTCTTGTCACTGTCTTCAGCAGCTGAATTTGGACAGACATAGGGGAGACATCAGCATAAAAAGAAAACTCTATTTTTATTAATATATATGTATATATGCAATTCATACAGCAAATAGAGACAGCAAATTTCAGATGCTGTGGGCAAAATAGTGAGAGGAAAAAATTGCTGCACAAACTGGAGGAACTGTGAAATCTAAATGGGATACCATTAAAATGCTTTAGCTGTTAAACTAGTTTCTAGCTGGTTTTACTGCAGTCTCTGCTACTTTTTTTGAATCACTCTTAATACGTTCAGTGTGGTGTTGTGGCACAGGTACATCAGAGACAAGATAAAGACATCTTAAGAAGTTATTTTTAAATGCTATTATTTAAGCCTGTTGAGACCTAGATGAAGAAATAATGATAATTTAGCTGGTAGCCAAGTTAAGTGACAATTGGTGGCATAACTTTCCTTGCCTAACAGCTGATGCTCATTCCCACTGAAGTGTGACTTAGGTGTGTTTGCTGCAATTTTCTTGAGTCTTTATTGAATCAGGACTTTACTGTGGTAGGGATGTCATCTCTGCTCCTGATACTCCAGGAAGTACTGATGCAGTTGGGTGATACGACCAGCAGAGTTGGGGGACACTGCATAAGGAGGCGTGTGTGTTGCTGCTGTGGTTTTGGTTGTGTGTTGGAATTTTTAAGCTTAGTGTTTAGCTATAGAACAAACAACTAACCAGCCAATTTTTTTCCTAACTGGACCCTAGAACAGCCAACTCATTTATTGAGGCAGGCACTTGGATGTATAGCAGTATATATGTTCAGAAACTTATAAGCTCTGCAGACTGGATTGTACCAGTCACTGCTGAGCAAATGTCATGCTGAATGGGGAAAAGGGCTTTTGAAGAAGTGTATGCAAGATGTAAAGCACTTCACAGAATTAGGCTCCTTGATTTTTGAACGTTTATTACTTAAGGCAAATGAAAGTTCATCTGGGGAAAACTTCCCGCATGAAAAATGAACTTGTTCCATAATGCCAGTTGGTGCCCAAGAAAGCATGCTGGCTATGAGCAAAATGTGTCATCAGGAGAGATGAGTCACTTGGCAGTCCCTAGAGTCAAAGATAAATTGTTTCTGTGATAAGAATAGTGTCTCCTAGAGAGCTGTATTATTTTTTTTTTTAAGTGGAAACAAACTGCAATTTACATGTAGCTGGTTACAACTGTAGGGTGCAAAAATCCATTTTCCTCACAACAATGAGCTGGAAGTCTCATTGTTTTCCCTTTTATCCCTAGTTTATTCTAGTTTTCTTGCTTACATTATTGTTTATTCTCTCTAGAACTTAGTGGTTTGTATTGAAGTAAGAATTCTTCCTTTGACTCCTCTTTTCCCCTTTTCTGCTTCCTTGAGGTTTATATGTAACTCCCCAAAGAAAAAGTGATGTGGCAAAAGCAAGACAAGCACTGCTGCTCTTCTGTAAGAGAAGCTTTCAATGCTTTGATGAGAAAAATAGGAAGGTAGCTCTACCATCTGTGACTAAAGAATAAATTTCAAATGGTTAGACACAAGAAAATTATCATGCAGTCATTGTAGATGTCAAGAATTAAGCTTCTGTTTCTAAGTAGTGCTTCAGGGTGCGATTTATTTTGTCCAAAGACATGACTAGATTTCCCTGTTGACTACCAAGGGAGGTTCGGGAAATAAATTAGTCCTGCTTCAGTTGAACAGCAGAGTCAAACGCAGCAGTTTTGCATATTTGTAAGATGTCTAATCAGTGTGTGTGCTTGTTTATTACACTTGCAGTTTAAAAAAATTATACTGAAATCTACAGTGGTCTGGGAAATTCTAGTATGGGTTGTTTGTGTTGTTTTCTTTTTTTTTCTTTTGTTGTTGCTGCTCTAAATATGTTTTGGAGGCTAAGGAGGAAGGCCAGTTGCATCCTCTTAAGCACCTGGATGTTTAAAAACTAGCATATGTTTTGTCTCATTTAGCTCGTTATTTCTGATAGGTAGTCAAGAACTTCATGTTGTAAAAATGCCTCTGTGGAAGTGAGAGCGTTGCATCAACATCAGAATAGTGTGGGGCTGAATATAAGGATATGATGTCTAGGTTTGCAGATGGGTATTTGTACAGTATTTCCTATGTGAAGCTGAGTTCTTGGCTGTTGAAATCTTTGATCCAACGTCTGTATAGAATTCCTTACATATCTATGTTGCTTGAAGTATAGGTATCTTGATCAAATCAACTTTGTTGTAATTATATGGACTTAAAGCCTTAAGTCTTAGACATAGTTTTGTTCTGGATGTGAGTGAATACCTTAGTAAACTACAAAGTCTGACCCTACTTAGATCTATCTCATTGAAAATACAGGCTTGGACTTCTTGTTTGCTGTTTTTCTGTATTTTGTAGCTTTTTTTTTTTTCCTCTTTAATTGCTATGTTTGTGTGAATCAGTAATTGTTGATTGCCAAGTTTTAGTTTGGTCTAGGAGTTCTTCTTGGTTGCTAAACTTCAGAAAGGGGAGAGAAAGCATAGCATGTCCTAATTAGTGATTATGTATATGACAGATGAAGTACAGTGTATCCCTCTTACTAATGTTTCATTATGTGAGTTTTAAGTGTGGCATTGAAGCATATTTATTCATGTTTAGGCACTTGTATAGCCTGATCCTTTTGTACACTCTAAGCAAGCCACAGCTCTCGCCTCCAGTAATGACTGAACTTATTTAGAACTTTTTATCTTCTTAGTACAGTTCTCAATTTTCAACTGAGGTGAGAAGGTAATCCTGATATTTTCAGTAATACCTCTTATGAAAGAGGCAGAACAATAAACAACAGAGTAGCCTTTCAGCATTACTTACAAACTCTTGTGCATGAGCTTGTTACTTCAGTGGATTGCTTCCTGGTATGTGCTAATAAACATGCATGTCTAAAATTCTTTTATTAGGATAAAGTCTTGAGACACTTGTACAGTGTATATTACAGCAGCTTTTAACACAATTTGCTTTATTAATCTAGTCTTAAGAAGAGTAAAGGTTGTGAGTCATCCCTCTTATAAAGGGAGCTGATGCGAAGGAATTAAACTGCAAAAGCAATGTCTTGGTTGTGTCAGTCAGCCTTCTCTGTATCTGTTATCTGAAAACTCTACCTTGCACAGAAGTATCTGTGAATTTCCACATCCCATAGTGTGCCTGAGGGCTGTGTTACAGTTATAGCCTTGGTAGTTGGAGGTGTAGAGCACCATGCTTGAAATGCTGCAGCTCCAGTCTTGAAAGGTACTCTGAGCACTCAGCTGAAAAAGGAAGGAATGATAAGGGTGTGTGTGTGTGTCTTTGTATGCACTTAGTTAATAAGGATTAAAAGCTTGATCTCTTCATCTCATTTCAAGTCACTCTGGGAGCCTTCTTAAGAAGGCACCCTGTTACTCTCCTAGGGAGCATAAGAGGAGAAGGTGGACAAACTTCTGTTCCTAAAATCAAGGCTAGACCAAAGTGATGATTAGCACACTCCAGCCTCATAACTGCAGTATTCCTGACTGGATGTGACCCAACAGGCCTTTGGGGCGAGGGCTGCCTAAAGCTTATCCAGCATCAGCACTGCAGCGGAGCGAGTTGTGGAGGTGGAGTCTGCCAGAGGGAAACTTTTTGTAGTGCAGCTTTCTTTAGTCTATCCTGCTTATCAGCATGCAGTGCAATCCAGAAGTAGCCTTGGTTCCTTGACCCTTTAGGTGCTAAAAAGGGTCAGAACTCCATCCCAGCAAGGCTGTGTACTAGGTGTCTTCATCCACATAGAGGTATGCTTGAGGATTCCTTCTCAAACAGCTGTCTGGGTTCTCCACAGATGCTAAATTAATATCTTGCTGCTAGAAATTAAATACTCTGAGAAGACTGCATCAAACTTGAATACTTAGGCCTAATATATGTAATGCTGTTAACTTCTAGGGGAAAACAGAAGGGTTGCTGTAGACTTACAGAAGGTGCACAGAGTGCATCTAGCCTAGAGAATGGAGTCAGGAGTTCTGTCAGAGCAGGAGAATGTGATATGTCTGGGTCTACTTCTGTGCCTAATTGCTTTATGCTCTTGAATTTCCTGGTGTCAGTCTTAGCCTTTCATATGGTTTTATCATATTTGTGGGGGGAATGTGACCTTGAAACTCCACAGCATGCCTCTAGTTTCACAGGGAGAGATTATGACTTCAGGAAATACCATGCGAGGAGCAATCCTTTTTGCAGATACTGACACATTTCTGTGGTTGATAGTCTTGAGTGAATGGGAGATTAACAGATTAGGAATCTGAATAGTTTGTCAGTTTGCAGTGTGTAGTTCCTCTATAAAGAAAAAATTCCTTTAAACATCTGAATCCAAAGCCAACAAATAAGCAATAAAAGCATGATGCCAAAAAATATGACTTGATATCCAGTCCTGTTGCCTTTCTTGTGCAAGATCTTATTGTGGATGTAAAGGTGAATGAAAAGGTGTGACAAGATGACAGCCTTTCTCTAATTTACTGGTTTGAATCTTGCTTAGTTTAAGGTTGTGTGAAAACTTCTACTATCTGACAGCTAAGTGCCGACAGCTCTACTGAAGAGTTATATCATTGCAGCATGGGAACGGTTGAAGGACTAATCTCTCCTGCAGAGCCAGTGTGGCCACCTGAAGCTTGAAATGTGTTAGTGCAACAGGTTTTAAAAGTTATCATAGCATGAGTTGCAGATGTATCTTTTAAGCCCCATATTTAATGCTAATGCCCTTTGACTAGGGGAAGGCGGCAACTGTATCTTCCAGGATGTTTCATAATGGCTTCAGGTTGACAAAGGAAACAGCTGTAAGAATGCCAGTGAAAGACCTAATCCACTGCTGTAGCAGGGACCTCTGTTCTCCTGTTGTCCTTGTTCTGTGGGAGGTATGCCCTCCGTTGTAGAGCTTTGTGCTGGTTGAAATGACAGAAGTGATAAATCCTGATTCTTTAGGTGAAGGTTGCGTTTGTAGTGTGTGTTTTAAAAAGAGTCTTTGTTTGAAGGTTGTTATCCAGTAGTTAAAAAACCTTCTGGTCTCTGGAGTAAACAAAGCTGGTGCTGGTGCAACAGAGGAGGAGGGTTGTAATACTGTCTTCAGGGCATCTATGTGAAATGGAACTGCAGTTAGAGATGAGTGGTGGAAACAGACACAGTGAGAAGATGCTGGAGCCATGGTTGGACACCATATTAAACAATGTAGAGGCCGGTGTTGTTAGTGGCAGGACTTGAACATACTGAGTTTCTGAGCTGCTGTTCTCAAAGAGTCTGAAAGAAGATTGCAACCTTTTAAAAAAGTGACTGTTCAGCATTAGCGGCAATTCGGTCATTCCCTGGTGTTAGTAAGAGGCTTTGCTGCACATAATCAAGAATTGTCAATATATAAAGCTTGCCGGTGAAGGGCAAAATATGTAGGTCCATTTACCTCTTTCCCAATCATCATTATATTGTTATACTGGGAAGACAGATGAAGTGCTACATTGTAGCCTTCCTGTCACTTCCATCACTGTATTGCTCCTTTATTTCATTGTCCTGTAGCAATGTAGTGGAAAAGAAATAACAATGTGGTAGATGCTAGTGCTTTACACTAACAACAGGTGTGGATGTAGCCTTTACTGCGTCAACATTGCTATTTGCACCCACGTTCAAATTGCAAATAGAGGTATTTTAGTTTGCATCTTCTGTTGTTTTGCAGTGCCCCTGAACTTGGGGTCTCCTTGTCAACATGGAAAGCTAGTCACTTTGCAGATCAGCACAGTGATGACAAAGAGGATACACAAAGAGTGTTGTGGGGGAGTGTATTTCTTTGTACATGATTTCAGACTCTTAAAACTGTGAAAGAGAGCAAAGGACAATGACTGTACTTCTGTTTCTTTACAATAAGCTAGTGGTGCATATATGTGTTTTAAGTTGATATTGCTGTCAAATTTTCTGGTGTGTGATAAGTAGCTTATAGCTCAGCATGTTATGGGTACTGTGTGAATCCTTCTAAACTAAACATCTGTTGCACATTTTTCTGTGGTCTTGTGGGACCTGAGATGCTGATGTTCTCTATTCTGTGTTCTAATTCTACTTCAGCTGATTGTTGCCACCAGTGGGAATGTGCAATTTATGAACAGGATAATGTAAGTATGTGCATAGTCTTTATTTTAGCACCAGGATCATATTGTGCGGGTTGGATCTCTCTTGTTAGTAGTTTACCTTAAGATGCAATACTGAGCCATACTCTCATTAAATAAAGAAGCTCAGGATATTAGTGTCTTACATTAGATAAAAGAGGGTCACAAATAACAGTAAGTATGGTAACCACCTAGTAAATGTATTGATGAACACACAGATCATGATAATGACATTAGAACTACCTCTCCCTGGTAGTCATTGGCCTTGACATGCCCTTGTCTCTTGGACATAGCTTTGTAGAAGATGCTAAAGGGAGAACAGTAGGTAAAGTGTTGTGGTGTCAGCTGACAAGACACTGAGGATTACAAGAGGGCTCAATGGTGATGCTTCCACTAGTACTGGCTGGTGTATTATCTGTGCTTTGCATTATGGCAGTTTTTTTCTTCTTGCTTTATATCCACAAATACTTGCCTATGGAGCAGGATGTTACCTGGATTCCTGCTGTAGTAAGTAATTGTTCAGCTCCAGGAGTAAGCAGTTAAGTTTCTATGTTGCTTTGAGTTTGCTCCTGTGATCTAGCTTCCATGATTCATACTCCTGCTTGCCAACTGGGGTTAGTGTAAGACTTAATTAAATGTGTAAAACACTTTGAACTCGCTGAGTCATTTTCCTGAAATATAATTTGTCATGCTGCGTGTAGCTGACAGACTTGCACACCTCTGACTCTCAGAGCCAGCTTTGATTAAGTAATTGGCTCTGGGTGGGATGTGTGGGATATTTGGTGTACGTACTGTCAGCCTTGAAGTAACTGTGTGAGAAGAATAATTAATTTAAAAATGCTCAATACTAAAGGGAGTATACTGAATGTGCAAATGAAAATTGTGTTGTTTGGTTTGTGCTAACTGTAGTATTTGAAAATCCTGGAAGCCTTGTCTAGGTAAAGCTTATACAATCCTATTGATGAAAAGCTAGGCAGAATACAGCTCTGTAAAGGATAGGAACTTGATGTGCAGAATCAAACTCTACAACTCGAGGAGAGTTGTAAAGCAGGTATGCTTATTAGTGCCCTGGGTACAAAGGGGATCACTCTTCCTAACTTGCACACCGAGAGGTGTGCATAAGCAGATGCTTATTACACACAAACGTGCGTATTCATTAGATTCCAGAGAGAGAGGCGGGTCTATTACAATTAATTGCAGGAACTCATTATCATAAGTCTCCGCCTTTTGGCGCTTGCTCACTGCCCTCCGGTGGTCGTGGGCAGGGGTGTTCAAGTTGAGGGAGGTCTTTCTCACGATGTACTTTTCACCTTTGGCACAGTTGGATGCCTCAGTAAACACAAAACTAGCTGAAAGCAGCCATATCTTTAACTCTTCTATAGCTGACTGAGTTTTAGAGCAATATGACCTTCATACAAAGTTTATTGTAAGCAAAACAGGACAGGTGGACAAGGAGTATTCGAAGCTAGCAGATGTTTTTGAGATGCTGCCTCCAAACTAAGTGATAAGTAGAAGGATGGGAAGAAATAATTCACTCATGTTAGTGGGGTCACTAAATTGCGATCTCACTACAGACTTGCAACACAAACGTTGTTCTCTTAGACCTAAGTTAAGCTAAAAGTATGCTAACCCTATGTTTTCTAGGCGCTATCTTTCCTTGTATCAAACCTGGCTAACAAAGTGTGGACTCTTGTCACAATGTATTCTGTCGAGTGTATATGTTTACATTCATCCCTGTTTGTCAGAAAGGTGCAGGAAAATATAGGAGTGCAGATGTTCTATAACCTTCATACTCGGCCATGCTGGGAGGCCTGGCCAATGCTTTCAGTGTGGACAGCCGCGAGATGGTGAGAAATTGCATGGCCCCATGAGGAAAGGATCAGAGATGCGGCATAGAGCTGGCTGCTTGTCTAAAAGTGGCACCCTCTTGTGGCCACGGGGGAAGCCTCACCTGTGGGCGGATGCACCACCCCGGAATTTTTCTAATTACCTGAGACTCTTGGCATTGGCTGCAACGAGGCTTCCCAGCTGGAAGTGTGGGCCTGGATGATGATTTAGTGGTAATTGTTGATGTATTTCTTCTTACTCTTGGTTCTTCCCATGCAGTTATGGTTTGAGGTATTGCTAACTTTCTTCAGTACTTTTATGCATATATCTCTGACTTGCTTTATTGTACTTATTTTCTATACATAGAGATATTTACTTGGCTCACATTAGTGTGCTTGTTTAACAAACTGTGTGTATCACACAGCTAGTGTGTGGTCATTTTGTGGCTTACCCTGCCTGTCAGTGGAGCAGGCTCTCATCCTTGGGGCCATTGATTTGAAACAGGAATTTGAAAGGCTATATTCATTTGGACAGGGAAGCAGTTCTGCTCCTTGTACATCAGGAGATCAACCAGGATTTCCTTTAACATTGTGATTTCTGCATCCTCACTTTGACTTCTGTAGCTCATCAGTTCTGCAGTAAACTGCTGTAAATGTAGCTTCAGGGCCCTGAATATTTTAAGCTCTGTGGCAGAGAATAGAAAACTAGATGTAATGTCTGAATGGCAATGAAAGAAACCTTTAAATTCAGCTTATATACAGAATAACTGTTTATATCTTAGCTTGCTGATGATTCACTGTTGTGACTGATTAGCTCAGGAAGAAGTTACTTTTCTTTGTTCTTGCAGATTCTACAAGGTTCTACTGGTCTGCTAGCAGCTCTCTTGAAGCAGCCTCACTTAAGCCATCAGCTTTGGGAGAAAATTTCACCAAGTTTCATTGAAAAGCTTCAAATATTTATTTAGTGCCAAACTTTGTGTACTGGCAATGTACTGTAGCAACATGAAATTTTCTTCCTTAACTTTTCTAAGGAGTATAGATGCTAAGTAAGTAAATGTGCACTGTGCTCTGACTGCAAGAACAGATTGGGATGGAAAGGCAACACATTGCTTCTCATGAACCTGAAATGTTTTGTCTTTGCACCAGAGTTCTTTTTCAGTAATATCTAGAAGCTATGGAAAGTACTTCTTGCATGTTTGAAATGTGGCTTTCTCAGTTTGCAAGGTTTGGTGCTGGGACTGGTGGTCCTTGCAAGGTGGTGTAAGGGGGTAGGCACAGGATGTTTTCTTGGGAGCTGTCTGACCCTTAACTCCCACCTGCTGTGTCTTCAGTTGATTCTCTTGCTCTGAAAGACTTGAAGTAGGCTTAAAAACTAGGAATGCCTTCTAGATTTCTACTTTTGTATTGTGGGTTTTTCTTTTGTAGTGGCCTATATGTGTTACTTGTTCTTCAAATATTCCTGCATAATTGTCTTTGTGTGGCTTTGAAGGTATTAAAATACTTTAGTGTATTTACATTAGCATCTTGGTGGCCTTTAAAAGTGCATTGCAAGGACACTTATGGACAGCAGCAGGACAAAATGAGTATTAATGTCTGGTGACTGAAACAACTGAGTATAAGTGGGCACTTGAGAGCTTTCTTTACAACTGGCTTTGTTTATAATGCTGAATGTGAGGTAAAGGTGCCTCTGGACTAGCCAAGATAACTTTTTTTTCTCTGCTGTAGCTATTAAGGGAGAGACCTGGTTGCGCAATATCAACCTACAGAGCCTCCTTTTAAATTTGTTAACTTATTCCAAGCACAGAAGTCCTTGCCCTTGCTGAAAGTCTTAGCCTTCAGCTTTATAGGAAGAAAGCCAGCTAAGCACTTAATATGTCAGACTGAAACAAGAAAAGTATGTGTGCAAACAGAATGTTCTCATGTACTTATGCAGGCTAAACTGAGCAGAGCTTCTGATCATTCCCATTGAGCAGTATCCCATTGTGAAGTATCTCAGCTATACAGCTGGTATGAGATCAGTGCCAGGTCCTGGGGCAGAAAAGGACTGTTAAAACACTGCTTTGCATAGCTTGCTCTTGCTGCCTTTTTTCATTCATTAAATAATGTGGATGTACCCTCTGTGAACAGTTGGAATAACTTCTTTCTATGAGGTACAGCAGCTCTGTATCTCTGGCTGTTGGCTGAGCAAGTGTTTAATGACATAAGTGCTATACAAGGCAGATGCTGACTGCAGGAGAACCAGTGCAGGTTTGTTTTCTCTATCTGTCTGGATATAATGGCTTGTGACATTTTGGAAGACTGAATATAATGTGCATACAGGTGTTCCTTTTACAGTAATTAAAGGTCTTCTCGAGGGTGGTGATCACCTGCAAATACTGTTCATTTAGTTGTGGCAGAGAATACAGGTGCTGGATGTGCTCCCTGGGGCAGCTGCAGTGTGAATGTCTGAATTTCTGTCTGTAGCTGGCAGAGGGAACTTGAGCTTCATCTGTCACACTGGACAGAAAAGCACTCTGACATTCTGTGCTAGACATCTGGAGATGTCTTGATATGAGATAGCTCTTCCTGCACTGTTTCTTTTGGCTCTTGGTTCTTCTGCAATTATAATTAGACATCAGGAAATGTCCAGACATACTGATCTTGGTCACTTGATTTTATGGTCCCTTACTTGCATTATTAAAACTGCCTTTAATCTCTCTGTAAAAGGAAAGGAAAAGTGAGATCATGGAATATGAGACTTTTTTGTTAGGTTTTTCACAGCCAAACAAGTTAAAGGTTTGGGAAAAATACAATGAAAACTAGATCTCATGGTGTAATGAAATCTAGTTCTCTTAACCTGATCTCATGATTCTAGAGTTAAAGGAAGATGTGAAACAATGGAAGTCTTGCTTATGGGAGTTAAGAGTGTATAGAATCATAGGATAGTTAGGGCTGGAAAGAACCTTAAAATCATCTTGATCCACCCTCCTGCTGTGGGCAGGGATAGCTCCCACTAAACCATGGCACCCAAGACTATTTCCAACCTGGCCTTGAACACCACCAGTGCATGCAAAATATTTTCCTTCCCTCTGTTTCAAGCAGCAAAAAACTTAAAGAGAGTCATATGAAGATATAAATGAGCCATCTTTATTGTACACTTAAAAGGGGAAGACCAAGCTTTGTATCTGACATTCTTGACATTCTCAAGAAGAGAACTGGTAAAAGACAGTCTGTTGAAAGAGAAGTAACTTCACTTACAATATCTATAACTTTTTGCCACATGGCCCCACAATTTTTAGGCACAAATACAAATACCATGTTATTCCAGACCATTAATAATCAGATGTGGCCAAAAGAGATAAATTAGAATTTGAAGAATTTGCATTTTTTTTTCTTGTTTAAATATGGTTTCTGAAATAGATCTCAGAAACATGTAAAAATGTCATCTCATGCACCTATTATTTCTCATTCTACTCCTAAGACTAAGAACCCCAGCAACTCAGACAATAAAAACCAGACCCTAAAGCCCAGTCAAACACCAAAAATCTATATAAACATCCATATGTGTCTGACTGGAGCTATACTATCCAGAAAATGTGAATCAAATCAGTTTTCCATATTCATGCACTAAACAAATTATAACTAGGGGTATTCCAACAAGCATAACATCAAAGAGGAGAAATTAAATATGAAAGAAGTAATGCAGGAGCTCAATGAGGAAATAATTACATTGTGAATAATTTTTTGACCTCATTCTAAAAAAGCATAAAGTAATAGTGGCTGAGTATAGAGAAAAAAAAAAACACCTTCTTTGAACTGGGGATAGAAATGGGAATAGACCACAGGGCACACAACTATGATGAAGAGATTATTCTGGCATCTGAGATCAGACCCACTAGGACTTATCACATGCCCACTCATGCACAAAAGGTGAGGAGTTAAATATAGCTTTTTGTACAGAAGTTTTCTTGTTCATGGTTTCATCAACAATAAAACCCTTCAGCCTTTCAGTATCTGTCCTGGGGACTGTTTCTGAGCTTGAATAGCTGACTTTATTAGAAAGTTAATGGTTGAAGGCTGTGTGTGTGCTGCAGCTTATTAGGGGACAGAGATAGCTGCTCTCCTTAGGAAGAAGAGGCCTGGCTTAGAACCCAAGGTTTTACATGTAGATTTGAAGAACAATAAGTTTTTTGATATGGGGAAAAGTATTGTCCTTACGAGGCTAGGAAAATCAGTCCAACACTCTGTTTATGGAGAGTCAGGTAACTGCAGATCTGGACATCCAAATCTGTCTGCTTGCTGCATGCGGCAAGTTATTGTAACATAAATGGGGCAGAAGCGCAATGCGTACTTTGTCTCTTATCCAAATACATTTTATTCTTATAAAAAGCACACATAAATATAAAACATGATGTATGCTTCTTACAAAGGCACTGTGCTGTAGTTGTTTGTGGTCTTTCTGCAGTTGTAGGATAGAAATATTCAGTACTAGCAGTAGCTAAGGGATAATAGCATGAGCTTTAGCTAGAGTCTGTACTCGGTGTCTGAAGACCCTAACCTTTGCTTCATTGGATGTATTGGCTTATTTTCTTGAGCTAGCTAGGCTGAAGGTAGCAAACAAACATCAGCCACATCAAACTGCAGTTTGGATGTGCCTGCAGGCTGTTGCCATGGGGGCAAACATAAGTCTCATTTTGAAGAATTTTACTGAAAACTCCAATACTTTGAGAATGCTTGACCTGTGAGCAAGTGATTGTGCAGCAATTTGTTGTTGAAGGATGCCAGGGTTGATAGACTTGATTAGATCTTCAGCCTCTAATATTTAAACTGATGGTGCATCCCCAGTAATAGCTCTTCAATATTATGGCCAGCTTTAGTCACACTTGAAAGAAGGGTAGGCATTTAGATCTCTCTTCTCAAGGGTTTTGTTGAAGTTGACAGATGAGCAGCAATAAGATTCAAAGCAGTGCCCTATCAAAAGGGAAAAGCAGATCTGTACTTAGCCACAAGCCATTAATTACCTGTTAATCAATGACATGAGCAAGGTAGGGTGCTATGTCTCTTTCCAAAAAGGCAAGATGAAGAAAGGAGTCCAAGGGAAAAACAGACATTAATCTGTTGAGAAATGGGCTGCATTATTTCTGTTTCTTGCAGGAGAATTTTGACTTGCTTTCCTTTCTTGGAAATCTTATGCTCATGAAAATAAGTCCAGAATTCCATCACTGCATTTGTTTTTCCCTATAGAAACTTGATAACACTCATTGTATCTACATGTTGACTTCTTAGTTTGTTTTTAACCTTTCTTTGATCTAGTTACAGAGCTATCTCAGCTTTAAGAGAAAATACATTTTAAAGACAAAGCATGCTTCTATAATTTTTGTCTGTGAAAGCAAAAAGCAGATTCAATTCTTGTTAATTGAGTGCTCTGCAAATGTGAGTCTTATTTTTTTGGGAGGAAAGCACAGTGCACTGTTCTGAAATAAGCGCTTTCAGTGTGTGCCTGGGCTGGCTGAACTGTACTGTGCAGCGGATGAGGCTGACATCTAGTGCAGGTTCAGTAAAACTGACTTTAAACTCAGGATGCTGTAAAGCTTTTGATATTTAACAAGTTACCAGTTCAGACGTCAGACAGCTCACTCATGCACCTCACTTTATCTTTTCCTAGCAGCACTGTTTCTGTAGTGAGCAGCGCAACCTCCGTTACCTAATAACTTTGGTGAGTGTGGTCCCTTGTTACCTGTAGTGGCTCTTCCCTAGCTGGCTGAGTTCATATTTATTTTATGTCAAAGACCTATTTCTGAATTTACATCAAGATAGACATTCACCATATTTTCTAAAGATGGAACTGCATCAGTTATATTACTGTTACTTTGGGCATTGATAATGATGCATGTATTACTCGGATTAATCATAGAATAGTTAGGGTTGCAAAGGACCTTAAGATCATCTAGTTCCAATCCCACTGCCATGGGAAGGGACACCTCACATTAAAACATGTCACCCAAGGCTATGTCCAACCCGCCCTTGAACACCTTCAGCAATGAAGCATTCACAGCTTCCCTGGCAGCCCTTTCCAGTGCCTCACCACCCTTACAGTAAAGAATTTCTTCCTCATATCCAGTCTAAACTTCCCCTGTTTAAGTTTGAACCCGTTACCTCTTGTCCTCTCAGTATAGTCCCTCTCTAGCATCCCTATAGGCCTTCTATGATGGGGCTACAGAACTGATGGACAGGGGTAAAGTAGTCATCAACCTGGACTTGTGCAAAGTGTTTGACACTGTCTCACATGACATCCTTGTCTCTTAAGTTGGAGAGAAATCAATTTGATAGGTGGATCACTCAGTGGATAAAGAACTGGCTGGATGGCTGCGTGCGAAGAGTTGTGCTCAGTGTCCAGCTGGAGAGCAGTAACAAGTGGTGTTACGCAGGGATCAGTGTTGGGGCCAGTCTCGTTTGACATCTTTGTCAGTGACATGAACAGTGGGATTGAGTGTGCCCTCAGCAAGTTTGCTGATGACACCAAACTGTGTGGTTTGATGGATATGTTGGAGGGAAGGAATGCCATCCAGAGGGACCTTGACAAGCTTGTGAGGTGGGCTGATGCCAACCTGATGAA
>JASSUY010037286.1:0-31378 GCA_032466535.1 Forpus xanthops
TTGGTATCTGTCAGCATCATCAACTTCTACATTCTTCCTTTTCCAAAAAAAATCTGGAGCTATGTTTAAATATTTCCTTCTATTACAACTTGGAATCTAAGAAGCGGGTTTGAGAAGATCATCATTATTCTGATACTAAAAATAACAATTATCAATCTATCATTTAATTTATTAACATACTGTGGGTGTCCTAGACCTGTAGCCATGGTCCAGGTGTCCATTATCAGAGTAACTATCAGGAGCAGGTAACAGAAAAGCCACCCCCGCCTAATGTACAGGCAGCATCTATCTAAGAATGCTAATTGGGTCTGCAGGACATTCCTGAAAATGAAAAGTCAATTTACATGATGAATCACTGTGAGCACTAACATGCATGAATACAGAATACCAAATTCTGCCAGCCGTGGTGTGGTGAAACTCTCTTTGTTTTGAGTTAGTGTTCAGGACATGGAAAGGATGGTCAATAAAGGATTAAAAGAGAATTGGTATATTAACTGTGTAAAGCCGTAGCTTGTTTCACTGCAGTACAGGTTCCCTGCAAGGCTGCCTTCTGTCCATATGCCCATAAGCTTTGAGGTCTAGGGTTTTATTTTTAAGTTGCTCTGTAATTTGGGCCCAGAATACCTAATATATCCCCCCATCACCCAAAACTTTGGGTTTGTAACTCAGGTAATGAAATGCACTTTACCTGCTAGGAAGCAGCCTTGAAACAGTTTAGTAGGTGGTGGCCTTGGCCACATTAGGATAAAAATGTAAGAAATCCTTCCAGTGATCTTGTCTCCCTTAGTGCTTCATTGTGGCAGAGCATGTCACCATGGTGCAGAGGCAAAGGATCCTGCCACACGTGGGAGACAAGGATGGCAACAAGGAGGCTAATACTGGGCTACATTGCAAGGTCTAACAGACACAGCCAGTTTCCTGGTTAGGATTATTAGCCTTTTGTACTGAATCAGTAACTGAATCTATCTACTCACATATATTTTCCAGATCTCATTAAGTCAATAAAAGATTTCAGAAAGGGTTCAGCTATGAATTGCTTTAAGGGTTTAACAACTAAGTTCTGGGTTGCTCTGATTCCTGCTTGAAATGAATCGCCATTTAAAAACTGGTGATATTGATTACCTGGCCCTATGATCAGTAGGGACAAGTACTTCTGATTAGTTACAGAAGTCAGCTCCTGCTCCACTGCCAGCTCTGACATCTCTCTTCCCATAGGGAATGTCTGCAGTGCTTTCTATGCCAGCCTTGACCCTTGTCTAATCCTGTCACCTGAAACAAAATGGTGTGCCAAAAGACAACAGTGAGGGAACAGTGACATTTCTGTCTGCTCGCTTTTACTGTCTTCATTCTAAATTAGCATTATCTACTGTAAGAAAACTTTTTTTTAGAGGAACTTAACCTAGGGTTTAGGTCAGAGAGGGAAAGGACCACGCTTAATTCTTTCCAAAGCTGTATGTGACTGCCATCCAGTGGATGCTCAAGTATAAGCAGCCTGCAACCTTTGTATGAAATACTAGGCTATCAATTCAAGACACATAATGAGAAAGGAATTACTAGTTTCAAATAATATTTGAAAAAAGATATTACATTATTTAATGAAAATTAAACAGAACCTCTGCACACATTGGGGTCGGTGTCAGGAATTTGTATAAAATTACACCTTAAAAATTATATTGAAGATTTTTCATTACACCTCCTTTTCTTTAAACTCATTAATTTCATTTGAGCTTAATATAAACACATAGTGTGGCTTTGAGCGTTACACAGATGAAAGCAAAAGGCAGCTGCTGAGGAATATGCAGTTTCAGTTCTCAAGTCACGTCACACTGAGGCAGAGTGTCTTTATCTGAAGTTGCTGGGATTTAAGCAGCAGTTCAATAAAATGCTATTTCTTTTAAATTACTGTTCAGTTAGATAATGAAAGTAATCTTGATGGAGCTCCTAAGATTAACAGACATATCAATCTGAGGGCAAACATAACGCCTACATTACTACAGTAGTCTTGGAAGAAAAATGTAAAAAGATGTATGTGTGTATATGTATACACACAAGAGATATATACATATGCACCCATTATATTCACCCTGCGGATGTTTCTACATCTGTATCACTGTCAATCTAGACTCTCTGTGTGTACTGCTATAAAGCTGAGGTTTTCTTTATGCTAAAGACATTTCATAACAAGCGATTTCAGAATTATATGGAATAATAACACCGCAAGGCTTGTACCATCTGAAGTCAATGCAGCTTTCCTATTGACTTCAGTAATAGCGGGATAAAGAGGAGGATGTGTTATCATCATGATCAATGTAGTATTTCTCTTCTGCATTATGATGATGATTTATCAACTTATATTGCAAAGCTTCTGTAGTCCTGGACAAGGGTTTTTGCGCTAAGTGCTATAATATCGCATAGCAAAAAGAAGGTTCCTGTGCAAAAATGCCAACAAATTTAGAATAGACTGGGCATGACAGTCCAAGGAAATAACAAGATGATATGCAGATGTTTACGTGGAGCTCTTCCAAGCATGCAAGTAATGTAACAGAAAGCAGAAAGTTGACTTTGAAAATCAAATAGGAGATGTTATGACTTCTTATTGCTGAAATAAACATGGTTATTCCCTGCTAAAAGGTCTGGGGAAAGCTTACAAACAATATTTTTAGTATTTGAAAATACATGTTTTAAAACAACAGAAAAGGAGCAGATTCAGGTGGCAACTTGTAATTCCTGAGGCTGACCAAAGCCACTGTTACTGCAATTCACCTCCTTCCTTAGTGTGGCACTAGTGCTTCACTCATCATTTTTGGCCAAGTTAGGTCCTTGACTCAGGTTAGTGTGGATCAGATCAGTCAGAGCAGGGACAAGCCACTGGCAGTAAATGAACAGTGGATCCACAGAAGAAGGCAGGACCATAAACCCAGAATGTTTTACCACCTGAGACCACCACAGACTTGCAGCCTCACAGCTCATCTGGAACACAGGAGGAACACATCTCACCAGAAGGATGTAAGATGAACTTAAGGTTTGCATTGTGCTTTGAGCTCCTTAGATGAAATTTCTATAAGGGTAAATGCTGTTTTAGGAGCAACTCCAAATCTATTTTGCTGGTTTAATGCACTGGTTTAGCCTTTTGCATTTTGGGTTTTTAAATAAATGTAAACTGCAGAGTTTTTTGATAAAGTTTCTTTTTTTGCGGAGATTTAAATTAGAAATGTGATCAATGTGGGAGACAGATGCAGGAAAAACATAGATACAGTGCAGAAAACCTTAATATATAGGTTTTTTTTTCTGTTTAAAAACCTGAATGTGCAATCAGCTTGTACAAGCAGGACCTGAAGCTGCTGTTGCTCTGACAAATAATGTCAGGGATAATCTGCCTCACTTGAAAAAAAAATAAAAATTGGGATAAAACTGAAATGGCAATGTAGATACATAACTCACAGTGTAACAGAAGCACTGATAAGGAAAAGGACACTATTTAGTCTGGCTGCCTTCAACTGAAGCAATTCTGATGATTCTTTCCCATACCTGTTGACTTTTTATTGCTCTCTTTAATAGATGAATTACAATAAATGCTAACAGAAGCAATAGCAGGTCATATAATGCTAAGGTATTAAAATTAAAGAGATCTAACTCAGGTACCTAAAGATGACTTTCACAGGACATTAATTTGTCCAACGTGTGCTGCCATATAAAGGAAAACACCTATTTCATGTCAAGTTTTGACTTTCTACGGCTTAATCTTAGACTCTAATGTTTTTTTCATTCTTTGTTTCTCTAATTCCTATAAAAAATGATGCCAAACCAGTGATCCTATAGGCCAAGGAAAACACACATTCAGTGCTGGAAATACACTATGGAAAAAGGAAATAGTCTCAACATAGGCCAGTGTAAAAAACACATGTTGTGAGGTGGGAAAGCCTGCTGATATACTCTGCAGACTTTTGGGAGTCCAGGGTGAGGAGGACTTTCCACTTCTGGGTCTTATCACAGTATGTGGCCTACATACAGCCAAAGTCTGGAAAAAGACAACTGAAAAATCCTTCTGAATCCAGCAATACAGGTGCTACTGAAAAGATACGAGAAAGATGGATATGTAAGAATTCCTCACTTATGGAGTGGTTTTACAGAACAGGAAGCAAAGAAGAATATTCTTCCAAAAGGCCTCAAGGTTTGAAACTATCTCATCAGCTGATGCAGAGAGAGGGTAAAACCTTTGTGAAGATATGTACGTCAGCATCTGTCCCTGCCCTTCTACATCAGCCGTAGGGAAGGTGGCAGGCTTAGGTTTTACAATCATGAAACCACAGGTGAGGTGTAATCTTGTGATGGGGCTCCATTGATCATGTTTTCCCCATTGTCTATCTGCCAGTAAGTGAAAGACCTCCTCCACGTTCTGATCTTCAGGGTATGGATACTCCACCCTCTCCTTTACCGATGGGTGAAAGGAGTTCTTGTTTCTGACAGCACTTTGTCTTACTTTCAGCTAGCTGGGATTTGATGGGCATGTGGTGACTTCTCCTGGCAGATGCTGCTGACCAACTCTGTCATGCACAAAAGGGAAGGAGAAATGGCTCCTTTATGAGCTTCCTGCCTACTCAGAACTGTTTTCTTTACTTGAAAGATTGTAAGTCACACTGTAAAATAAAGAAGCTGAGTAAATTCAGTGAAGGATAAAAGCAACACAACTGCTAGGAGACAGACATCCTGTGAGCACAAAAAACAGATAAGAAAATTATTAATTAGTGAATTACTCATTTCTGATTCTGATGCATATGATTTAAATTCTGTTCTGCTGCATGTTGCTGATGTTTACAGACTCTTGAGAATTGAACACCTAGGCCTCTGCAGCATCTGTAACTTCATTACAGTCAGAGGGAATACGAGTATGAGAAGATCAGGGTCTGTATTTATATTCTGGAAAACAGATGGTGTTTAGGGTTATAGGCATGAGATCAATATATCAATATAAGCTTTGCAAACACATATATTTTCAAATTTGAGCAAAATCCATTTTCTTGTGACTTTTGATTGAGAAAAGAGCTTAGCAGCTGTGGGTAAACTGAGTGCTAATGCATTAAACATGCAGATGTAATGTATGTCTCTGCTCTAGGAAATGGCATGAGTTTGCCTTTCTGTTGCACTAGCTTTCTGAGTAATACACTGCCATTGCAGAATGGCAATATAGTGGAAATGACGTATCTCCAGGGATTTTAAATATTTCATTTCAGCAGGAAGGTTTTTACTATTAATAGAACAAGTGATAATTTCTGTTGAGCTGTTGTGGTTTAAGCCACTATAACTCACACAGTTCTTTCACTCACTCTCCCCTCTTTCTTGCCCCGTTCCAGGGGGGGTCGGGAGGAGAATCGAAAGAATGCAACTCCCACAGGTTGAGATAAGAACAGTTTAGTAACTAAGGTATAACACAAATCACTGCTGCTACCACCAATAACAATAATGACAAGGGAAATACAAGGGAAGAGAATTCAACTGCTCACCACTCGATACCAAGCCTGACCCAGCAGTGAACCCCCATCCTTCCTGGTCTCTCCCCTCTGTTTTTACATCCTGGGCATGACATGCTCTGGTATGGAATACCTCTTTGGTCAGTTTGGGTCAGGTGTCCTCTCTCTGTTTTCTCCCAGCTTCCCTTCCTCCCTGGCAAAGCACGAGATTCAGAAAGTCCTTGGTCAGACCAAAACATTACCAAGCAGTAACTGAAAACACTGGTGTTACCAGAGCTGTTCCCAGGCTGAAAGTTAAAAACACAGCACTGCACCGGCTACTATGGAGGAGAAAAATGACTGCTACTACTGAACCCGAGACATGAGCAGAGGGCTACAGTCACACTGATATTAACTATGATTTACATGTTTACCTGGGGTTAAAGACCCGGATGTTTAAAATATGTTTTACTCACTGCAGCTGCTATGGAACTGGCAAATAACATCTGGCTCTTTTCTTTCAAATCATGAACAGTATCTCCCTACCCATCAGTGCAATGCTAGTTAAATCAGTCTTCAAATGAATCAGAAGTATAGGCAATATAAAGCACCGTACAAAGGATGCTGTGGCAGCATGTTTGTCCAGAAAATGAAGTAAATAATAAATAAGGCATCTCTGCATCATAAAGGTTTTCAAAATGAGACTCAATGGGAGAGTTTTCAGAGAAGAGTTCTAAAACTGTTTTATGGCTCTAAAATGATAGACTTCTGATTGTAAACTAAAACCGTACAACTTATTTAGCTTCTTATAGACAAAATGAAAGATGTTTCAATCAGCATCTCTAAGAAAGTGTGAAGGGGAATGACACCCAACATCAAATGATTCTTTCATCTATCAGGAATAGTCACAAAGATCCCAAAGTTAAATGCTGAAGTCGGCAGAATTCAAACTAAATTAGGTGCAGACTCTGCATAGGAATGACACTTAACCACTGGAAGAGATGGCCAAAGGAAAGGATAACTTTTCTATCATTTGAAGTCTTTAAAGCCAGATAAAATGTCTTTCTAGAAGAGGCATTCCACTGTATCGTTACTTCTGGGGTTAGCTGCAGAAAATCATTTGGTGAATTTTTATGGTCTCTGTTTAGTAAGAGCTCAGAGTGATCATATTCTGTTGAGGCTTCAAAATATATGAAAAATGACAGGTACGATTTCACAGCAAAAATAATGATAGGAGGTGGAATTACAGCCTCACTGAATCTATGAGAAAGTTTCCACTCCCTCTAATGAGACCCAAATTTAATCTGTAATTATAAGAATTGTGGCTATATTCACTGCATTTAATTTTGGGATTAGATGCAGACTGCTTTGCTCAACCTCACTCATTTTATTTTGCTATTATGTTTACCATTTTATTTTGCACTTCAGATTTGTTCTGAATTAACTTTGTATGATTTACATTTTTTATGCATCTAGGGGTTTGCAAATGTGATCTCTTTTCAAGCAGCAGAGTTCAAAATGAAAATAAGATAACGGACTTGCAAAAATTCTGTTTCTTCTTGGCTTTATATGGGTAAGGGCCAAATGCTTCCTTGATTATTTTCTGTAGAAGATGGGTTTTTTTACTGTTTGCCTCTGGTGGGGTTTTTTTACTGTTTGCCTCTGGTGAAGCTGCAAAATGGACATGTGTACAAATAAATTTTCTGGATTATTCTCAATGTTATCAACAGCTGAGTTCAGGCCAGGATTCCCATAAAGACTCATAATTAAGTTCACTTTGGATGGAGTCAGGAATTACTATTGTGAATATATGGTATCATGTATCACCTCTCTACCACAGCTCTCCATACTGATAAGCCTGAAAGAAAGAACTGTCAGCTTTCCTTCCATACAGTCATCTGATCTGACGTCCACTGGCTGCCCATTAGTTGGTCTGAGAGTATATGGATGGGTTTGGGCCACTGGAGTTCTGAAGCAGTTTCTCAGGTCTAACCCTTTTCAGGAACAAAGAAGGCATTAAAAGCTGCATCTCATAACCCATTCCTAGAAATAGCTTCAAAAGAGGTGTGAAAAACTGGAGATCCATTGAGAATGTACAGAAGCTGAGAGGCCCAGTCCAAGTCTGTTGTCTATCAGCTTTGTTTCACTGAAAATTAAAGGGGCATCACATGGTTTGTTTTTTTCTGAGTAAAGTCCTGATACAGCTTTGTGCAATACCACAGAAATGCCTCTAGTCCAGATTCTGCCCTTATTTTATTCTGGGAACATGCACAGAAGCAGGAGATAGGAGTCTTGCACTAGTGTACAACTACTGCAGTTCTTTACAGTACAATTTAAAGCCTGCTGGAGTCAATGGAAGACCCTTCATTGATTTCATTGCTTTGGATCAGAACTTCTGCTAGGGAGTTTTTGTCCTTGGCTTTCTTAAAATAAGACTTCACTAGTGTGTGAACAGCGTTAATCACCCATGAACACTTGCCAAAGAGTGATCTGTTTTTTACGATATGGAAAATACACTGCTGAAGCATGAAACCTTTTAATGAAGTCAAACAAAGAGAAAATTGCTCTCTATGACCTACAGCTCAGCTCCTGAAATGTAATTTTCTGGGATAATACATTCCCCACCTGTCAGTCTAGGCTTTCTCTTGCCACAGGTGAACTCATGCAGCCTTGGAGGTGCGCCATGGTTACAAGTATCTGGTATTTTATTAGAGGCAAGTGATAGGAATTATTAATTGTTTATTTTACCCACCTGATGGAAATTACAGAAAATGAGCAGATCTTTGTCACTGAATTTGTCATTTTGGTTTCCTGACACCTAAATCAACTGTATAGCCTTAATCTTATCATTGAGAAACCACTGGCATCACAAATGGGAGCTTGTTATTTAATGCAGAAGCAATTATTTATTTGTCAAATAACATCAGTATATGCAGAAAACTGAAATACAAAAATCTTCTGTCAGTCTTAGCTACTACCTTTAGTCGTGACTGTCTCAGTACGGTAGGAATAGGGATGTCATTCTAATGAAAACAATTCACAATAAATACTTATTCTTGTGCTTGTTTGTTACCTTATGGGTGTACAATATTGTGCATATGGTTATTTCAAAGCTAACCTCAAATTCTTATTGATGGGACAGGAATTCTATGTAAGGAATCAGTGCTGCCAGCAGTGGGTGAAGCCTCACAGAGTTCACTAATGAGTCTCTTACTGTATTTATACATAAGTGAAACTCCCGAAAAACATGATAAAATTAGTTCATGTAGTTCATATGGCAGCAATTTATTGCATGGCTGCAGATTTTTTAAATCTCTCTAGCACTACAGGGTTATTACAGTAAGTTAGAAAGACAGGTATTCTAAGTATGAACTCGCTGTTAAGATCTCAAAAATACTGAGTGCTCTTGAATTGAAGCTTTGATGAGAAATAAATCCTTCTAGAGACACTTTTATGCCATGTAGAGATGTGGAAGTGTGAGCAACAGCACCTGGCAAGCAAGCTGTCTTCTTTAAAAGCAAGCAAACCAGCTGCTCATCAGGCTGGAGAAGGATTTAGCAGGAAATAAAAGTCTACTCACATGTTCATTGCTCAGATCTGCAAGAGAAAACTCATACTTTATAAAGTGTCCTCTGGATGCTGAGAAAAATTGCATTTATATCTTCTGTATTTTCAGACACTATGAAGAGTTCATATTTGAAAACAGGACTCATTTTCAAGTGAACAACCTACTTAACAGATCCATTTCTGGTCGTAACAGTTCTTTCATTTACAGAACACAATCACATAGGTAACGAAATCAACCTCCTTGTGGAGAATAAACAAAATTTGATAAAAGCCTTCTGTTTCAGGACACCATAGTGGCACAATTTCTGGATTTGCTTTGCATGGGTCCCTCCTTTCCCTATCCTTGCATGTGCATCAGACAGTCTCATTTACTAAGCCTCAATTGTATCAGCGTTCTGATTACAAAACCTGCTGTGTTTTAAGCACACTGACTAGATTAAGAAAGTTTTACACCTGCAGAGCAATACTAATAAAAATGTTTCTGTCTCTTCAAAGCCCTAGATAGGCAGTGGTCTCCTAAAACACTGGGGAAAAGAAATGGGTAGCCTCCAAAAGCAGGTAAAAGGATGCAAGGCTGGCATACTTAACTGTGTACATATATTCCAACTGGGCAAGGAATCTCACCTGATCCCTTCAGAAAATCATTTATTTAGCTTTACAGCTGCAATATGCCATACCTCCCCAACACAGAATCATTCACCTGTACCTAATCTAACAGAAGTAAGAGAAATAAATCCAAATGCAACAGCATGCAAGACATACGCATATATCAACTGATACCCCTCACAACCTCCAAAGGCCTGAAAAGTGTTTGGATGTATCACCTGAATATTTTTTAGATTATCTGGAATTTTGCAAGTAATTTTATGACAATTATTTCAGTGCATCCAGTGTTATTCTGAGTACCAAAAGCCTTAGCCAGATAACACTGTAATGCACTGAAAAGGTTTCCTTTTGATAAGTTCAAGCAATAACTGCCAGGGATCTATTTTAATCTTTAGGTAGATAGTACTGTGACAGTTGTCATCCTTCACCTTTTGGCTTGGCTTCTAAGGAGACTTACCCTTTTTATTTTTCATTTGTTCTTGGCTTGGTTTGCTTCTTATGAACTGCCAAATCCAGATTAATATATCGCATCCACCTGACATTCCTGCCAGCAAAACTGTTCTCATTCCCTGCTGCAATCTCCATGTTTTCAGATGTGACAACCAGGGAATGAAAACAGTGCTGTAATGACCACAACAAGAAAGCTGCCTGGGAATGTTGATTGCTTCTTGCAGCACTCCCCTCAGTTATTTAAATAGTATTATACTATCTCAAAGGTTTGTAAACTGAGATATGGAGAAAGGAAGTTCCTGCCTGTGCTGCATCAAAACCTGACTAAGCCAGAGCTTTGTGCTTTCTATACTACTCTGTCTCAGACTCCTGTCACACAAACACTTAAGCATCAGTTCATTTTTGCAGAACAGCTCCTCTGATTTCACTGGACTGCAGGGTAAATTTAAATTTAAAGACATCCTCATTTTCAGACTCAGGACTAAGGCATGATATTTAGTTGTCTGTAAATCAGGCTTTACTGTCATTTAAGATGCTGTAGGTTATGCCTCCTGGCTTCCAGCTGCTGTTGCAGAATAGTGTAGGTTTATCTTCAGTCTTATGTTACCTATGAGCTCAGATGTCTCTGATGCCCTCAAGCATCTATACTAACACCTGTATTAGCCCAGCTGTCATCACGCTAGAATAAGGATTTCAGAACAACAAAACTTGTTGCAACATAGGGACAGAATAACTCCTGTTAACTCCTAGGAGTGTGATGTGCAAGCAGAATCCCATCTACTGTACTTTTTTATTTCCTAAATTGCACTGATGTCTCCAGATGAACGGAGACCATCAAGATACAAGATGTTACAAGCTACAGGTAATGGAGCCAAACAATCTACTACTTACCTGCAGTACTATGTCCCGTCCATTTCGTGTGATGTTAACAGTATGGGGCTGTCCATTAGCCATGTTTCTGTGGTCAACATCAATGTTATATGGCTCTTTGGTGCCTCCAAGGCTGTACCGAATTTGCAGATTCCCTAGTGAACAAAATGTTAAAAGCACCCTCAGGTAATCTTTATTCACCAGCTATTTTTCCCTCTTCGTTTGCACATACACCTGTTAGCATTCTACACTTAAACTGCTCTCAGAGCTGGTCTCTTCAGTAAGAGAAGAGCTAGTGTTTTAGATTATAAAGCTACTGGGCTGGAAAATGCTTCTAGTTTATAACCCAGAAGTGTGCCAATGAGCAGCATGTCAAAACTAGTGTTTGCAAACATTCCAGACTGGAAACCAAACAAATCAGGGCTGTGCCTTGAATAATATGGACAACTGGTAAAAATCTGAATGCATCAAGTACCACTTCGTTGTTGAGATTATTATTCCTTCCTGCAATAAAACTCTTTGAAGTTAGACAAAGCATGAAAGAATAAACCGCCAATAGGGACTGAATAAAGGCAAAATTACAACAAATTAACACTGACACATAATCTACAAAAGGAACTTACTTGCTTTCTCATTTAATTGTTGCTGACAGATGACCGTCTGGACTTTTATGGGAATTTAATAATATATGGTGAAATGAAAACTTCAGGTTACAGTGTTAGAGAAGTACAGTCAAAAGTGGTTAATTGATATTCATGACATTTTGCCAGACAGATTTTTCTTTTCCAAACAAAACTTAAGTGTCTGCTCTTCTTAAGTGATATTTAATTAAAAAGAAGAATGCTTGCAAAGGGAAATGCAGACCCTATTATTCATCAAACCCAGAAGTACTCTGTCCCAAAAGAGCAGCTCTAGCCCTTGCTAACACTAGTTTAGATGTTTGATGAGGGATTTCTCTCATGCACCTTCTTTCTTCCCATGAAGGGAAAAAGATGAGTGGCATGAGCAATACTAAGATTAACTTCTCCCGTAAAAGATAATGGTAATAAAATCATCCTAATTATGATTTTCACAGGGCACTAAGGCACTATTTGGAATCAAAATATATTCAGTTTATATACAGCTTAAATACTGTAACAGCGAATGATCCATATCCAACTTTCAACCATCACCAAAATGTTTTAGCACCTTATGTATTATGCTATGTCCATATTTTAGCCACCTCAGTGGAACAGATATTCAGAAGGAACAGTGCACTGCACTTTCCACTGACTACTGCCATGAGTTCAGTGATTAGGATACCCACATGTGGATGCCTATTTGTCCCCTCCATAATGTTAGTTCATGGCATGGATTTGACTGCGCTAGTAAGGCTTTGTATGGGTGGAGGTTTTGTTTTGTGGGTTTTTTTGTGGTTTTGTTTTCTGTGTTTGTTTTCTTTTCCCCATTTTGCTTTGAGATGAAGGGTTGACTAATGAAACCTCACTAAATCAGTACAAAATCTAGCACAAACAGAACAGAGGTTAAGGTCCTCTGTACTTTATTTTCACATGACAAAACTGAAAGACTTTCTCATTAGTTCAGATCTGCAGCTGAATGTCAACCCAGTGTTATTATCAATTGTGCCTTCAATAGAGAGAGCCCAGAGAGGCTGCTTACCAGGTGGCTTGACAAGCACAGCCATGAAGTCCTGGGTGTAGGAGCTGATGTACAATAAAACACAAGGGGACTTGGTGGTACTGAAGCTGAAGCTGAGCTCTTCTTTATTCAAGTTCAGGTCAGGCTCTGTGGTTTCGGTATCTGGAGAACTCAAAAGTGTTCGGCTCACTAAATCCTTCATGCTAGTCCCTGGGGAGTGGAAGTTGTAACGAAGCCACATTCCCTCTTCAAAAAATGCTCCAACATCTTGAACATAAGAAAGAAAAAATAAAGAGAAATTCAACATGCTGACACCTTTTGGATTAAACACATTACTACTGACTTGACCGGTACTAATCTGTGCACATTCTACTGCTGTGTTAAGTGCTTTGCCAATATTTAGGTCAAGAGCCTCACTGTTTCGTAGTAGGAATGAAAAGGACAATCTCCACTTTACTGGTGAGTACCCGGATTCACAGAGCAAAGGAAAAATTTCCTTTGTGTCCTACAGAAGATGTCTCCTATGCTACAGGTGAGAAGAACCATGCATTGGATTTATTCTCATTGCAGTCTACCAGTAGATAATACTCCAAATTATGAGATACAAGAAAGAGAGATTTAAGGGACACAATAAGCAAACACTGTTAAGTAGAACAAAAACCAGCAATGCTGACCAGCAAACCTGAGTGCATTTGGAAGGTCCTCACAAAGGAATGACAGCAATTCCAGCACCTGAAAGATCTGAAACAGGACGGGACACAATGCTAGAAAGTTGTCCACTACTATAGCACATTCCTTCATGGGAACTGCATAACCAGTATGGCCTTATGGAAGATAAAATAACCTAGGGAGCTCAATTCAGTGGGCACAAGGCAAGACATGCCTGAACTGTATTCAGAGTAGCTGAGCAGAGACAAGATAAGATGACAGGTAAAATTATAATAAATTTTATTGATGCTCCTTTCCAGAATTTTGCTAAAGTTAGTGCTGCAAAAGCTTTACGTTTTCCTGTTACCCTGTAAAAATTCTCCATATCTCAAAATATCACAGCCACTGTTACTGTGTGGCCATATAAAACATGGAGTCAAGTTGTGGTCCCAAGGTGCCATAAATAATTTGATCATTCTGAATAGATTTATGACTGACATTTTACAGGAGAAACCTTAAATCAGCCTGAAACAGTTATGGGAGAGGCAATTCAGTTTAACAACTATATTTCACAGTAGACTCAATTTAAGTTCTCCTGGATTAAAAGTGAAAGGCCCTATCCCGAAAATACTTCCCCAAATTGTGAAGCTTTCTGCCATTAACAGCAGCACTAAAAATAAGTGTTAGCACTGACAGATCTACAGCAGTACATGCTGTAGCAGTAAGTATTACCAAGACTGGCTTAAAACTATCCCTACAACTGCTAATTTATTCTTCTTCAACCCCTGCTTCTAGCTCACACAAGCTGCTCCTTGGGCAGATGTTGTACCAATTGCATGTTTATGGCGCTAGGAGAGCTGCTGGCCAGAGCCAGTCCTTTCCTCCAGAGCTGTAAATGTGATTAATTGCTACAAAGAAAGCTTTATGTAAATGGTGCTCTCTGAAATGCTAAGACTTTTTTTTTCCCAAAGGGGTTTCATAAGAGCAAAGAATGTCCTGTATGTTTAACTTGACTTGTGCTGAGAAATTCATTTTCAGCATAGCTGTATTATTACAGGCAGACAAGCTATTGTAATGAGCCTTGAAATTCTCCTCACGTGCACACCAACTCTTTTAAGAGGAAGCATAAGTGGAAGTTTTACTTCAGCTGTGTGAGCGTATTAGGTCCTCAACAGGAAGTTATTGAATCCCCTCAAGTTCCAGCTCAGCAAAGAGGCTGATGCACATTACGTTCTTTGCTGAATGAAGCTGAAGTCCTTGCAGCAGGGCTGCAAAGTGCTCACCACCTCACAGGAGCAGGCTGTTTAAACTATTAGGAAATACTAGAAAATGCTAAAAGATATTTTCTCCATATTGAATACAGCTATAAGATGACTTGACAATGCTGAGAGCTATCAATGACAAAACTACTTTGAGGTCACAAGCGTATCATCTTCCTGAAGCTCTCACAGAAGCCCTTGATTCAGAAAACCATTCAAACTGCCTGAATAAAGTATAGCACGAATACAGCCAAGCTGCTGAAATGTGGAGGAAGTTACCTTGCATGACCCTCTGCTTTCTTTTGTAATACTTCAAAGGCTACCTAAGAAGATGACTCTTGGGAGACAGAAGCCTTGGGGAAATGAATATGGCAGTCACAGGTAATTTTCTTTAGACAGCAGTGCCTATTTCTACACCAATATCCAGTGAGGTTGTCCTCTACTGGCAGACTGCAGGTACACTCAGGTTGGGCTTGCATTGTAGAGGAACCAAGACCAGGAATTGAGGCTCATTTGAAACAACTTGATGAAGCAAGAGGAATAACCCCAGTGTGAACTGAACATACTTTATAAAACTGTCCAGCTTCAACTGGAAAAGGGATGAAGCAAAACTCATCCAGAACTTCCACAAAATACACACACATGCCCAGAACTGACAAACCTATTTTGAAGGTTGCAATTTTTATGTCCCCCCCAAGTCCCCCTCTCCCCGCTCACATACTTGTGGTTTTGTATATCCTCATTCTGCCTATGTTCAGGAGTATTGAAAGACTGGAGAAAAAAGCCAAACAGCAACAAAAAAAAACATTTCTCTTATAAAAATTACACAACTTCTTAACATTTCTGGGCTAGTGTTATAGACCTAAGAGTCCTCATTCTCCTTTGCTGCTGATTTAACAGCAGTGAAATATCAGTATTGATTCTTCTCAGGTGATGATGATTCTGGTAGCCATACACTCATTCATAACCAGAACTTGTCTTCTTTCTACATTACTTTTCCAACTCCTGTGAAAAGCATTGCCAGTATAGCACGTGTGTGGCTGAACACAGCTTCAGCGAGATTTTCTATCTGGAGATGTGTATATAGAAGACACAGAACTCAGCAGTTGAACTGGTGCTGCGCTGGCAGTTAAGATAGAAATAGTAACAGGGATTGTTATGAATCAAGTGCAAAATAGTACTACAGATTGAAAAGAAGCAAGAAAAACCTAAACCCAAACCAGTTCCCAACCACACCCAATTTAAAACCAGCAGCTTTTCAAGACTGTCTCTGTAAGAGATGGAATCTACTTTTTTGCAGGAAAACAGCTAGTACTGTCTCACAATGGTCTTCTCAAGAGTTTTCCAAGTCACTCAAGACTTGGTTTGCATAACCTTTTACCTGGGGACCAACGAGAAAGTAATGCTTGTTACTTCTCTGGTATCACATCCAACATAAGAAGGACTTGGACCTGCTGGAGTGAGTCCAGTGGAGGCCAAGAAGATGCTCTGAGGGCTGGAGCTCCTCAGCTAAGGAAACAGTCTGAGAGAGCTGGGTTTGTTCAGTGTGGTGAAGGCCACTTAAGGGGAGACCTTAGAGCAGCTTCCTGTGCCTAAAGGGGCTACAAGAAACCTGGAGAGGGGCTGTTTACATGGGCCTGTAGGAACAGGACAAGGGGGAATGGCTTAAACTCACAGAGGAGAAACTGAGATTAGATATTAGGCAGAAATTCTTCCCTGTGAGGGTGCTGAGGTGCTGGCACAGGCTGCCCAGAGGAGCTGTGGCTGCCCTATCCCTGGCAGTGTTCAAGGACAGGTTGGATGGGGCTTGGAACAAGCTGGTCTAGTGAAAGGTGTCCCTGCACATGGCAGGGGGTTGGAACTGGGCAAGTTTTAAGGTCCAGTCCAACCCAAACCACTCTATGACGGTATTTGGCTTTTTTGAGGCTGGGCCTTCAAAGCAATCTTATTAATGGGCAGCAACAGTGTAAAACTTTGCATAAAACACAACAGTGTAAAACACTGGTGCAGACTACAAAGTCCTGACAACTAGGAAGACTGGCGAGGACACATTAAAACTGCATTAGAAAAAGATTTTTCCCTCTTTGTGTCACAAAGCTGACTGAAATGCCTTCTTACAGCATGTCCCATTCTTATGGCCTTGAATGCCTCCTCAGCTCTGCTCAGATTTGATAAGTTAAAAATATTACTCTGTGATGCTGCTTGCCTCTGCTCAATGTTATGTGATCTCTGCATGGAGTTTGGGATGTAAAAAGCAGCATATTCAAAATCTTTAGCAAGGACAGTCACTCTATGCATGTACAAGGAACTGTTAGGGCAACGCAGACAGCTGAACAAAACCTCTTCCCTTTTTGATTTCTCACAGTTATGAATAGCGAATATAGATTAACAAGACTTTGCTTGCTGGCTTGTCACTAAAAATGTGCTAGAGAGCACCAGAAATTACAGCTATTTCCAGGCTGTGGTCACAAAGATTTACTGAAATGCATCCTGGCCACAGGGCATCAGTAAAGGGTCAGAATGTCACAGCTGTGTATCTGGGACAGAATTTGAGTGCTCTGAAAATAGCCATGCTTATAATTCATATAGTTAGCTCACTCACTGCTTTATCCTACCTTCAGGCTCACAGTATTTAGTTTTTGAAACCAAGGAGTCAAGATTCAAAGGTTTTGTTCTACATTTTAAAGGCTCATATTCTGGTTGCCACTACTGTAACAATTTGTGATGCAAATTTCTACTGTTTGTGTGTGGAGTAAAACACCAAAATGCAGCAACTGCTTGTTATCATTAGTAGAATATAAACCTATGGAGTGTTTGGTTCTCCTATATGAATATATCTACACTCAGTATAAAAAACCCCACCTTTCTTGAACAAATGAGCATCAGAATCGGCGGATATGAAAAAAAAAATGTGCACCAGTGAAAATATGGGGCCTGATTATAAATCCACGCAATGCTTCCCACTACCTTCAGTAGAACAGGATGAGTGCCACCAAAGACGGGGTGAAGCCATCTGATTCATTACACCTTCAAGCCTCCCTAGTCAATGCTGACAGGTGGCTTCTGCAGGGAACCTGTTCGGCATACCTAAGCAAGGCTGAGCTCTGAACCTTCTTTTGCAATAGCCCTGTAATTCAGGTGCCTTTTGTTCTACCTTGCACACGCCAAGGAAAGCCTAAAAATGCCATGAAAATCACAGCTGCAGTTCATTCTGTACAGATGTGAAATTATTATAGACCTTCCTATGCTAGCCATTTGAACTGATGACCAGGATAGCTGACTTGGAATAAGGGAATGGCAACCTAAACTGCATATTCCCTGCTGAATCTAAATGGAAAAACAGCTCAATTATGGAAATATCCATAAAGATTAAAAAAAACCCTATCAAATAAAACAGGATGGATGAAGAAAAATACAATGTCAAACATTTAACAGAGCAGGTTTCATGGTTTCCTGTCGGAGTGTCTTTGGGGCTGCTCTTAGGTAACCTCAGAGAAAAACTTGTATCTTTGAAAGAGCTGAGAAATGTTAGACACTGCCATTTGATGACTGCACAGTATTCAGAGTGACAACTCTGATAGGTGAGATCTGGCTTTAATTCATTCCTATACCACAGGTATCCACTCTAAAAGTGAGCAGTTCCTTGCTTCCCTCATTATCTCATTATTGTAACAAAAATGTCTCGTATCACAGAGCTACTGGAAGGACAAATACCTTATCAGCTTGTGAGGTGCCAAAACTACCCAACTAGCATGCAGGTATATAAATACTGCACAGAGGTGTCTGCTGTGAGAACCTCAAATCTCTCAGTTGCCTTTGCACAGACATGCAACAGCTGGCAATGCTACTGAAGCTGCTCTACTCATCTTTGATAAAACATCTGCATGTAGGGAGCACTGACACCAACGGAGGCCTCCTGTAGTTAGCTGACAAAGACATAAACTTTATCACATTCGTTGAGCCAGGATTTAGTGTTTTTTTTAACTCATTTCCCTGATTTACTTCCTTTCCATATGCAGAATAAGAAATCCTTGCATTTACAAGTAGTGTATTAGGGATGGTAAGTGGGCTGGCAAGCTCTCTTTATAATCAGGTTGATATCTCTTTGAAATATGTAAGAAGCATGGAGAAGGGTTGTTTTGCCCTAAAATAAAATGAAAAACAACAAAAAAATACTTTTTCCAATAAAAGAATTCTTGCAACTTAAATGAAATGCAATTTTCAAAGCACCAGAGCATAACCACGCATGTTTAATAAGGCAATATTGACTGGACAGCAGAATGGAATAGCTTTACAGAGTACATATTTTTTTATCAGCATATATACTTACTCAATAAAGGCTAAGAGCCAAGTCCCGGAGTTTGATCTACAGATAGAAAAACGTGACTGCAGCATTCACACTTACTAGACTGGGAGCCTAAAATTCCCAACACAAGGAAAATTTCTGATATAACTTTCAGCTAACAGATCACAATTGTGTTGTGTATAGAAGAACTCTTCTGGGGAGTGGGATGGAATGTTGCTTTTGACACTCCAGGTACTGGAATTATGAACAATGAAAACTAAGAAGTTAGTTACCTTACACTGCTTGAACAATCCTCTACCCCATTACTTAAAGCCAGGCAATGAAATGTATTTGCAACCAGCAAAATGAAGGGAATTGAATGCGTTGAACTGGGGAGAATTTGGAGAAGATCGAGGATCAGTCTGTGGAAAGGGTGCAGAGCTGCTTCACCCATGCGCTACAGCACCAGAGCTGCTGTGTCTTTTTTGCATCCACTCAGCCTAGTAAAAAGCTGGGTTTATTCTTTGAGGCAGGCAAGGGAGCAAGAAAGGAAAGAAATTGGACCATGACAATGGTAAGGGCTTTAGGGTTCATGAAAGTCTAAAAATCAAGCATGAAGGAGTTCAGCTCGAGCATCGGCACAAGGACTGCAATATTTCACACCGTGAATCTGAGCTTGACTTGAAAGACAGAGAAACATTTATACACTGCACTCATCTCTTCGGTGCTTGTTGATGCAAACTAGGTAACTGCACAGAAGCTGGGAAGCTTTGAATTCACCCTTCTATCACACCTGAAGGCACATGAGTCACAGCACCAGCTATTTAACTTTCTTTCTTGGCTGCATTCTCTTGATAGAGGACAGTTTCTTCTCCTACCACTGATCCACAGCACTTCAATACCCAAAGGACGAATGCTCTCTCCCTGGGGGATCCACCACATTAGAGTGCAGCGACATGCTCTGCAGAACCACCTCCACATCTGACCTTCAATCTTTTTGTTTAAGGGAAGGAAAGAGTTTGTTTTTTAAAGGGGGGGAAAAAAATAACTGTTTTCCCAGAAATGCTTTTATGGTGATAGGACAGCTATGGGAGGGAAAAAAAAAGATGATTTATGCTTAAGCAAAGGACAGTGAAAGGTCAGAAAGCAATCTGTAGGACTGCAGAAACACTGCAGCTATTCCTCAGAACAATTTCTCTGAGCAGTCAAGAAGTGGAGTCAATTGCATATGCCCCAAATACAAACCAAAAATAAAGGTAAAATAGATGTCAGACTGTATTTTTGCACTTTTTTGTCCCTTATAAAAATCTAGTGTAATTTCCAGGCCACTATCACATCAATCACATTCATCTGCTGATAATAAGGTTGGAAGCAATGCAACATCTCATTGGCCATCAGTCTCAAGGCTCTAAGGATGGATTCCATCAGCAAAAGAATTCACAATATGCAAGACCTGTTTTTATTATGAGATGTGTTGATTCATTATGAGCCACTGTATGGTGATTTCCTTAAGGTAACAATGGGATTTTTCCTTTGATTTTTCCTATCACCTCTCCTCCTAGTGCTTGCAGTGTGTAATCAACCCCTTAAAGTTTACCATGAGGAAGTACACCGAACATTAAAATAAGATTTTTGCATAAGAAAAGCTTCCTGTGGCAAAGTAAAATCAACAGTAGGAGCAGACTGTGAGATACCGAAAGGTATTACACAGTTTTTTTTACAGTAACATGTCACATTGGTTTGGATGTGGGGACTTAAAAAGTCAGGCACTATTGATTACCAAACCAACAGAGGTACCTGGGCTGATGATTTACTCAGAGGAGTAAAATAATGAAACCTAATCCTAGTTTATTGTGCAAAGCACTAACCTTGTTATTTCTTGGGAGCTGATATGAATTCCTAGTAAAGGTAACAAAGGAAAACCTGATCACTTGCCTCCTATCGGACTCACCCCCATCACAGCATCCAATAGCATACTGTGGTGCCAGTTAGAAAATCGCAAGTGACAGTGCAGTATTAACCTATGTCCTTGCTATGAAGAATGGAACTGGATGCAGACAATATGGCCTTTAAAAACATTTTCACAGACATTTCAGTGCTTTTAGAGAGGGGAAAGTGTCAAAGTGTTAATGAAAAATTAACTGAAATATCAGAAGTAAATCTAGAAATACCAGAAATATCTAGAAGGAAATGCAGCAGGAGGGCAAGGAGACCTTCTTGGATGGATAAGGAGGTGCTGAGGAAAATTCGAAGGAAAAAAGAGGCTTATAAAAGGCGGAAGTGAGGACAAGGCGGCCTGGGAAGAATACAGGGATGTTGTCCGTGAAGCTAGGGACCAGGTTAGGAAAGCTAAGGCCCCGTTAGAATTAAACTTGGCTAGGGATATTTTGTCTTCCAAAATGGTATTTTTTGTTCTGCTAGTGCCACATCCAGGAAAAATAATATACTTTAGTTTACAGCTCGTTTTGGCAGAAATTTGGGGGTCATCCATAAGAGAAACAGAAGATCACAAATAAGTTAGCATGGTGAGTTTCAGCAATACAGAAAAAAACAAATAAGTGAATTCACTCAGTAAGTCATGGCAGTAACTCTTTCCTTCTTGAAACGTAAGGGAAGCAAATGAATGGCCACAAAGTCTGCAAACTACACAAACATTTGGAAAATTATCTTCCCATTAATACTTTGTCTCAATCATTTCTGGTCAAAATAAGAAAAAAACCCAATACAGGTATAACCCAACATCTTCATCCTCACTCTTCTTTTTTGTATGTAACGCCCGTCTTTCCCTCACTTCTCGTGTAGGCATGTGTGTCCATAGCAAATCAGTCTTTTAGAATCAGATTCTGAAAATTCAGATCATACTTTGGGCATTTCTAAAGGACTGACATAGATGTGGAAGCTCTGTACCTTCTCTTTCCTAGCAAGTTCAATCTCTAACCCAGCTTGAGCTACTAAAACACTTGATCTGATTACAGATGGATAAAACTTCTAATCCAAATGCTAGCCTCCCAGTTTATACAACATTCAACCCAAAGCTCACACCTGTGTATCTCCAAGTATGTCTCTGAATGAGACTGAATAGCTTTTGTTTAAATCCATGATTTGTTTTTCTAAAGACTTAACCATGGCATTTTGCAAGCAGGAATCTATTATACAACAGCTCAAGACTACAGAACACAGCCTGACAGACCTGCTATGACTAAAGGCATTCGTGATTCATGTTGTTATTGTGTTACTTGATTTAAAGAGGTAACATATATTAGTACTAATGAGAGACGTGGTTTTAAACCATCACATTTAAATCCTGGGTGTATAATTTGACTTGTCTGTAAGAAGTATTAAGCATTATCAGGACTTGTTAAATTAATAGATGAAGCACTGATTATTTGATGTTTTTTCTCAGGCAGATAGTTCTCCCATACTCTGCCTCCTGCACTAAAGCATTTACCTTTAATGCAAAATGGTCCATCATAGGCAGTTCTGGAGCAGTCACAGGAGTAGCCATTGTATTTCTCAACACACTTCCCACCATTGGCGCAGTACATCCCATAGCTCGTGCAGTGGCCAGAGCAGCCGGGCTTTACCCCTGGCGTGACTTTCGCCCTCTCTTCCAGGTCCAGTGTCACTCCATTCATCCTTAATGAACGAATGCAACCCAGGAAGCCTCGCTGGCCTCCTGCAGCACCTGAGAGGGAATGTAAAACTGTGAGACAACACTGACCAGGTTATACTGTTGTTGCTTTACAGGAAACACATTGCTAAGCTCGTGACAACAGCTGGAAGTAAGAAACTTCTTTGTAAAGGCTATAACTGCCTTGTCCTGATGACTATAAAAATCAATGAAACCTAGGCTTTTGATACAACACCATAAATAAACATAAGCAGTAGGTGTCATTTTGCTATACACTGATTAGACATTAGAGATTCTAACCCTCTACCGTTAAGTCTTCATTTCATTTAAACTTCAAGATGTTACAGGTAACAGTTGAAGAAATGGGCCTGCCGTGACTGCTAGGGTATAGCTTTACTCTCCATATGAATTAGTGACGAGGGATGCTCATAATGCCGTAACACGGTCTGCAGTGTTAATTTTTCAAAGCCATGATGGGGAAAAACAAGGAAAATATTTAAATTTCTATCCAGTTGCAATGGGAAATATAGATGCTCATTTCCACGCAACATCAAGAAAATTGTTTAGTTGCTAGAGCACAGGGTGAAGGATGAAACATTGAAGAGCTACATTTGAAAACCTGCAGTGAGATAGCTTTACTTAGCAGTTGATAGGAACTGTTCCTTTCCCCTCTCTTGTCAGCACTTGCTGAACAGTTTACAGCTAGGAAAGTCTTACCTGAGGCTGGATTAGAAACAACATCCCTGTAAAAAAATCAACTAAATAACAGTGAGTGGCTGTCATTCTTTCTCCTCATCCTCTTGTCTTTTTGATTGCTGCAGGTGCTGAAGAGTCCCTGAGGAGATTTGAGTGCTCATCACCATAAAGCAGAGGCTGATAGTTACCTGAGTAGGGATGAGGACTAAATACAAATCAAGGAGTGTGGGCTGCTTCAACTGCTGGTAACTGGACAATGGGAAGCAAGAGGTGGCAATGCTTGATCTGTGCTGAGTGAACAGGGCAGAGGGCATTCTGGTGTAGTTCCAGTCTATGTAAACTCATATACAGTGCAGTGATGAAGAAAACCCTAATATATCTAATTTCCCTATTTCTCCTTGGCCCCAGGACAGACGGTATTGTCCCTCAAGCTCTCTTGCTGGCCCAACAATAGATATTTATTCTGCAGAAGTGAAACAGAAGGCACTGAAACAATTCTTCTTCAGTACTACCCTCCAGACCCCGATGTTCAGGGTATTCATCTGAGACCCACCAACTCAAATCAATTCTCTGGCTGATGCCAGGTAAGGATATTAATCTGTTATTTGAGATGTATGCTCCAATCACCAAGTTATATAAAAATGGGTATAATTCAGAAAGAAGGAAAATCTGTTGCAGATTTGGGCATTCAGTTTTCAGCAATAAAGGTACTAGCTATTTCAAAGCACACAAATAAACTACAAATAAAAATCAGCATTAGTAATAATTCCCCAAGAACTCAGGCTGGAAAACAACAGCTCTTCCTGTTTTCAGCAAAAGGCTAGATATTTCAAATGTTAAGGCTCCATCTTTTAACCACTCTTTTAAACAAACTTCACATTTCAGCTTATTTTGAAACTGCCTTTTACTGGGATCACAGTCAGCAGTAAAGAAAAATTTGAGCTTGTAAATAATGACTGCACATCTGGTGATACATTATACACAGTCTGCAGTGACACTGCTGTTCACAAAGGCAGTGAAGGTTTTAAACATAATTTTAATCCAATTCTGCTGTTGAACTCTAGACTACCATGGGGGAAAAAATGAGATAATGTCTTTTTTTTCCTTCCCCCTTCCCTCTCCTCGTGTTTACAGCTATCTAGAGAGGTAGGAAAGACCTTCTTTGCACAACATTTCATGCAGTTCGGATTCTAGCTACTAGCACCTGGCATGTCTGTACTTTGCAGCACAGAGGTTAACAATCAGAGAAATACAAGTGCTAGTGGAACAGCCTGCCCAAAATGTAGCAGAGACCAGTAGCTCCAAAAAGCAGCTGCACTAACTTGGTTCCAAGGAATGCATTTGTGTAACACTGTGATGCTTTCCTGCATCAGATAGGCAAACAGCCCATGGGACTAGAAGGAAAGACTGCAGTGAAAGCTCTGAGCGCAAAAACGTGGGCAATGATCAAACCTAAAGAGGCTCAAAGTGCTGCTCAGGTTAGGATGGGCACTGCAGGCATATGCAGTCCTGGCAAGACCCGTGCACAGTTTTTCACTTCTGTAGTGTGTGTGAGAGAGAGGCAGTTGACAAAAAGGGAGTTTAGCACTGCTGCCTGCTAGGTGCACTTCCATCCAGAAGCTGCAGGTGGGGAGAGACAAAAGTGACAAGCTGCCAGCACAAGGTATTTTTCCCTTAGTTGATCTTATTCCTGCAATTATGGACATGCTTGTCTTTTTTTTTTCCCCTCTTTCTCCCCCATGCTGTCATGCAAGTGCTTCAGGAGCAAACTTTCGTCATTAAACTGCTGCTTACAAGACAGGAGGCACAGAGTGTTCAGTGTGGGAGAGCAGAGCCCTGTTAGTTGCACTGCATCTTACCGACATAGAGCTGGCTGTACAATTCCAGCCGTGTGTGGCCTTCTGTTGGCGCTTTACGGACCTCCAGGGGTAACTGGTCTACCTGAAGGCTGGCTTGCTTGACGTTCCTCTCAGCATTGACACGATGCCACTGATCATCATTGAGCTGGCTGGGAGATCTAACGACGATTTCCACAGGCCCATTTCCAACGTCAAATGAAAAGGAAACCTCTGTAGCAGCTGAAATGCCAAGCAAAAAGGAACCCAATGTACACTGTACACAAATCCACTTATACTTCCGAGAATAAAAGGAGTCATATTACTAGAAATAGGCACCACTCAGCACCTTTCAGGATTTATAAGCACATTTCTGAATTGAGTAGGAGTTAACGTATTTCCAAGGAAGATGTTGTGAAAAGTTTCCATAGCATGTGATGAAAATCAAATCAATTTGACTTGTAAAATTTAACCAGAATTATATCCTGGAAAAAAAAATTCTATTTCCATCTATAATCTTGATAAAACTGAAAAAAATTGTTCACCAGCTTTCAGAAGAACACATCAACAATGACATATTTCACCTCTGCAGCTTTCCAGTTTCCATAGGACTTTTTTATGGTAATATGCATTTTGTTACATAGTGATACAGAACTTATCTACATTTTTGTTTCTGTCCATGGGCAATTAATTTTTACTATGAACTAATAATGCAGTGGTGATGACCTCTGCGAGATTTTATGGCTGAAAAAGAAGTGGATTCTTAGCAAGCATTACAGTGCTCTATTTATAGTGGATGATTCAAAACGCATTTGGAAATCTTACAAATGTACATTAGGACCTCCTGGACATTCTTCCAGGTCATCCTCAGCAAACCATATAATTGATACTTATTATTAAACAGGGATTGTGAGTAATAATACATGTATGATTTAGTTTGCATAATTTGGGGCTGTAAATTTTATTATGGTAGCTAAACATCAGATGGAAGGGTTACCTGAAACAGACTTATCAATGATAACATTTACAAAGGAGGATACCATATAGAAGACAATCGAGAGTTCCATCTAATGTTTTTTTCTTTCATATCAAATAAAGCCACAGTTTTCTTTTAGTTCTGAAAAATCTTAGGTGCCCAATTATAGCCTCAATTTCCCAGTAAAGCTGTTGTTTCTTGTTCAAATGAATTAGTGAAACAGATTATCTTACTCAGCAAGGCTATTAAGTTGCTGTAGAAGCCCCACTCCGTGATTATTATTACTAACAACACTGATAAATAGTGGGAAATATTTTTGTCTAATAGATTTTCACAACGTTACGTCTGATGGAATGAAATACATTGTTATGAAAACTGGAAGGACAGGAATAAACTTTTTATAGAGAACGCTCTTTCAAAACACATTTCTTACACAGTTGATATCTTTGATTTTTTTCTGCAGAACTGGCTATTTCTATAAGAAAAAATTAAAAGCATATTTTATTGCTGTTGTACTCTCTTATTCTCTGATGAATAAAATTATTTCATTTCTTGAATGAACTGCCTTTCATAAGCTGTGAATTCAGTCTGTTTGGACTTTTGCACTTTATAAGATGAAAACTGTGTGAGCCAAAGCTTGCCATTAAAGAAATAAAGACATTTCATTTTAATGTTATTATGTCTTACAACTTCAGTGGCTCTGCCAATAAACTCGGGCAATTAGGAATTAGAGTAAAATCTCGCCAGTACTTAAGCTGTATGGTGTGTCCAGATTTATTTATTGTGTGTATAATTCTCCTTTAACTTTTTGCTTTGAAGAACTGCAGATCTCTTCATTGTCAGGCTTGAACTGTTTCCAAAAGCAGTCTCTCTATGAGGCTGTAAAATAAGAACTCCTTAGTAGACTTTTCATCTTATTCTGAGCCAACTGATGACACTGGTCATTTTGCTCGTGGGTAGTTTGAGAGCGATTCCATTCAGGATTTTGAAACCCACTGCAAGAGTGATTCTTTGCAAGTTTCTGGTCTTCTGGATGGAAGGATCTCTAATTTTTTATCCTTATTTTAAAAGGTAAAGGAGTAGAGACTTGACAGAGGTATTTCCAGTAGTTCTGTGCCTACATAGTCTGACTTCATGCATGGCTTTAAACAGAGATCTGTACCACAGCCTGAAAGACTTACAGTGAAATATGTACTTACTAGAGAGTACTATACACAGATGGTACTCATGTCAAAGTGAAAGTTCATAGTATATTCTTGTATTTGTATTTATACTTAGGGAAAGAAAAGCATTCCAGAAAATCTCAAAGGTCATCTTCAGTGCATGTACCCGCTGACATGCCAAAAGTTAGAGAAGGAAGTACAGGATCTATGGACTTTGCTGGTCCTTCCCTAAGCAACCTAAAAACATGACTCTCATAAACCAAAGGGGTGTGTATTTGCTAGACTGAGGGACCAAAAAAAACCATGAAATATGTCATTAAAAAGAGCTTTGCAGACGGGCAGAGGCTGCATGACAGCATATCTTGCACGATAGTCATGCTGCTGGCTCCTATTTTTATTCTCCATTTCCACTGCAATTAATTTTTGAGTCTACATATTAAAGATATTCTCCAATCTGGGCATCTCTATGCAAAATGATTGGTATCTACACCCTAACAGAAACGAGGCATGGAAGGGAGGCTTAGAACTAGATGATCTTCCTGTCCCTTCCAACCCTGACTATTCTGTGATTCTATGCGATAACATGCACTAGTTAGAAAATAAGACAAAAAGAAATTGTACCCTGCAACAAATGAGACAGGGAATCTAGTGACAACTGACACAGAGAAGACTGAGGTACTCAGCAACTTCTTTTGTCTCAGTTTTCACTGGCAATTGCTCTTCACACATGTCCGAGTTCCTGAATCTCAAGGCATGGACTGGTGGAATGAAGTGTTCAAGGTCAGGCTAGACACAGCTTTGAGCACACAGCACTACTCCCACTCCCACTTTTCCCTCTATCCCAGCTTACTGCTGGGCATCGTGCTGCATGGGATGGAGCATCCTTTTGGCCTCTGGCCAACTGTCCTGGCTGTGTCCCTTTCCAGCTTCTTTGCTACCTTAAGCTAAATGACTGGGGGAGATGTGAGAAAGAGAGAAAGGTTTGATGCTGTGCCAGCACTGCTCAGCAACAGCCAGAACACAAGTGTGCTATCAGCACTGGTTTAGTGTTATCAACACAAATCCAAAACTCAGCACTGGACAGGCTGCTGTGGAAAAAGTTACCTCCATCTCAGACAGACCCATTACAGTATCAGATTTGTTTAGAAGCTCAGCATAAATAGTTAGGTAGAAGAAAAAAGGGTTTCTTCCCCGTGTGTGGTTTACTCTTCAATTTCTCTATGCCTACGCAAACAATCCTTGCATGATGTGGCATCTTTGACTCAAACATATCCTCAGCTGACATGTTAATGGTATTATTACTCTGTCAAACTTTTGAAGGGGATGATTAAAAGATATCTAACATACAGGACAATATCTAACCCAGGACAATGTGCACACGTGATTATTCACAGTGACCAACTGAACCAGAGCAGGGTTTTTTTTCCAGAAGCATGCAGAAAATGAGTTGCACAGGTCCCAGAAATCCCTGCTGGTCACTTAGTAGCTCACAAAATGAATTTCCCCAATGATCATTTTAATTCTATTCTACCAAATAGTAGAGAACTCAAACCAGTTGTTGGAAGAAATAAAAATGAAGAGCAGATATTGAACAAATACCTGAAATTGCTTATGAAATAATAATAAAGGTGGGTTTTAATTTATTCAGTGAGTACAACTGTTTTGTGATAGAAACTTCATAAAACTGAACAAAGATTAATTTTTATATGCTCCTGCCACCTACATTCACTCAATAAACTGAGGTTCGTGGCTTAGTTTTACCCTTTCTGTGCCTTATGCAGTTACATACAATTAAATCTGAACTTGTTTCTTTCATCGATTCAATTTTCTAAGGTCTCAGGTCACTGTCAGCCATCTGTTCACAACATAGAAGTGCAACCTTGCAAACAAAATGCCCTTCTCACTCTTTGTTCTGTGTTCTTGTTTTTAGCTCTATTCAGATCCCACCAGCTTAAAATCTATAAGCCATTTGCCCATAAAAAGGCAGGGATATGACTGAGCCACACTCTAGAAAGACTTGGACAGACTAGAAGAGGGGACTAACAAGAACCTTACAAAGTTCAACAAGGGCAAGTATAAGGTCTTGTACCTGGAAAAACATAATCCAGGAGCACAGCCCAGGCTAGAATCTGCCTGACTGGGGAGCAGCTCTGTGGAAAGGGACCTGGGCTACCGGTGGGCAACAAGCTCACTATGAGCAAAAAGCGTGCAGCAAAGAAAGCCAGCAGAATATTGGGGAACATCAACAAGGGCATTCCCAGCAGCTATGTCATTATCTCACTGTACTCAGCATTTGGCAGGCCACATCTGGGAAGGTGCTCAATTTTGATCCCCACTCTACAAAAAAGACAGGCTGAAGAGGGTCCAGAAGAGCCCCAAAGATAATCAAAGCACTTCTGGCAAATAAGTCTTAGTTAAGCACAAGTCTGAAGGTAAACTGCATGGGAAGCAGCATACACTTCTGCATCCCTTGCTGTGCAGAAGGTCAGGCTAAATGAACTGTTAGACTTTTCTGATACTCAAGATCTATGAGTACCTAGGTCTCACATTTTCCTAGAACTTCTTGTGTTTCACGTCTCTTTTCTTCCTATTTCCCTCTTGTCGATAAACTGCAGGCTAGGCTATCTGGCTATAACAAGGCAGCCAGCGGAGAGAGAGACTCTGACAGATGGGTGAGTGCTCACAAGATGCTGAGAAGCAGGTGGAGGTTCTCAAGACACATAAACTGTGAAAAAAAGGAGGAGGGATTACAACCCTCCCCACAGTCATTTCTGTTTCTGTTTCTCTCCTCTCCCATTATCCTCTCTTGGAAGCATGGACTTTCATCCTCCCTTGTACTTTGTTACTTCTGATGTATTTTTATACCCTTCAATGGGATTCACTGATATTTTAGCAGATTTGTATCAAAGTGAATAGTATCTAACTTCCTTAGGATCTTTTTGAAATCCCATTCTGAGAATACAAATGCCTTGTAACAGCTAGAATCAGAGCTCACTGGCTTGGCTGTAAAACAGGATAGAGCAGTAATATGTAGACTAGAACCTGCCAGACAGGTATTTCCCCCCCTCTAATTTGCTTGCTTGTTCTGTGAATAAAAGCAGCTCGAAAATATTCTCTCTCTTTAAGGGTAACACCTGCCAAACTTCTTGGACAGTTTGTTTGTAAAAACAAATGAAGGGCTCTGACTAAATCAGTAGAATTCAGAAAAATAACTGAAAAGTTAATAAAGATGCTAAAATGTAGTTAGAGCTCGTGGTTTATGTATCATTATTTGAAATCCATCACCAGGGGCAAGATCAGGTTTCGTATCTGTAGTCACTAGAATCCTTCCCACTGATTTTAATAGACTTTGAGAAGTCTATTAAAGAGCGCTTTCCTGGATTTGAAAGCAGCTATCGCATCCACCTTCCCCATTTCTACTCAGAAAGCAGAATTTAAAGATAGTTTTACAAAGTCATCTCTAAATTACCCACCCTGCTGCCCTCATTTGCACAGGGGTGAGAGATGGCCATGCCAATGCTGACATTGAAACAGCCTTGACAGGTTGCTCCTGGCTGCTAAAAGTATGTGGAAAGGGCTACAGATGCTACCCTGAAGTGCCATATTGGAACAAAGGACCTGCTTTGAGGAGGTCACTTCTCAATGGACACAACTAAAGATAAAAGCCACCACAACAGTATCGTAGACAGAAATTGTTGCTCCAAGTTGTTTCACTGCAATGTAGGAATTACTGCATAGACTGGCGCTCTATTAACAGTCTGGCAGTTATCAAAAATCATGGCTATATTTATAATAATTGGACTAAGCATCTGGAAGATTATATCATTTATCTAATTCCCAAATGAAATGGCTATTTGAACTAATGAGCGAAAGCTTCACTCATTTGACCAAGTGACAGTGCACATCTATGCCCAAGACTGCAGGGATACCTGAGCTAAGTGCCAAATGAACCAGCTCTGGAAGCTGCACAGCTGCATCAGCACAACGCTGTGCCAAGTGTAATTAGTTCTAATGAGTGGCTATACTGCACCTAGGATCAAACCCAGTGGAGCTGAGTGCTGATTTATGTGGACATGCTATCTTTCTTAAGATCAGCTCTAACACAGCAGTTCACTGCACAGACCAAACACACTCTACATTTGCCTGTAGGTTAACAAGTCAATCAAAAAAAACAACGCAAGTTTACATTCTCTTAGATCTTACACAGTCATTTAAGTGTCAACAAGGAAAAAAGGGTGAGTAATGTTATGACTTTGACTTATCATGATTTAACAGCCACTTCTCATGGTATAAATCCATCCACAACA
>JASSUY010037287.1:0-19621 GCA_032466535.1 Forpus xanthops
GGGGGGTGAGGGCGGGCGTGGGGGGGTGGGAGGCACATCTGCACTGCAAAATAAACAATAATTACAACCACCAACCAAACAACAAAGTAACAGCGAAGGGAGGAAAAAAAATAAAAAGCCCCAACCAAACACTTTAAATCGAGGACTTTTGGAAAGCAGAGCTCCCAGAAATTGTACCATTAATAAGGAGGGGAAAGAAAAGAGGCGAGAAATCCAGCGACCATGGGCCAGCCTGGCTTCCTAGCGTGTACTTTCTGTTCTCTCTCCTTTTTCCCAAGGTAATTGCAGTCTGCCGAGAGGGAGTTAAATGGGATTAAAAGATCTGTGTAAGCAAAAGGACCCAGAAGAGAAGGAGGAAGGAGTGAGCCGTCCGGGCCAGGGGGTGTCTTTGGCACAGCTGAGCCCCTTAGAGAGGCAGAGAGCTGAGCTCCTGGGAAGGATGTACCCACAAACCGGCCTGACCCCTTCTTTCTGATGGATTGCTGCAAAAATTGCCCGAAAGAGACAATGCACTAAACGTGATGGAGCCGGAATCAGAGCCGGTCTCCAGACTCAGAGCTACAGCAGCAGGCAGGGGGTGAGTACAAAGTCCGGCTTCTCCCGGCGCTTGGGGAAAGGGAATCCCGCGCGGGACGGGGGTGCTGGGGAGCCGGGAAGGGAAGAGCGGGGTCGGGAAGGGAGCTCTGCTCCCGGGAATGGGCTGGGGGGAGACATTCCTCTGCCAGGGGATGATGTGAAAACTCCTGGGCTGGAGAGGAGAATGAGCTGGGAGAAGGGAGGCCACGCTGCTGGAGCAGGGGAAGGGGGGGAGCGGGGCTGCGGTGTGCGGAAGGGGTGAGAGCGGGGAGCTTGGAGCCGGGAAGAGCAGGAGCACCCCCAAACACCCCTTATCCCCATTCCCATGCACCCGGGATAGGAGCCCCCAGCCCGCCAACCGCTCCGGGGGGATGTTCTCCCCACGCGGGATGCAGGAAACGGCTGTTCCAGCGCCCCGCTCCCCTTCACACACCTCCACCGGGCACCGGGGGGGGGAACAGCCCCTCCTGGGATGCTGCTCCTCGTTCCCTCGGGATATGGGGGCAGGAATACCTGGGATCGTCCTCCGGGAAGCGGGCGAACCCCGGGTGAGGCAGAGGGTGCTGGTGGCACGTTCCCCGCGTGTCCGCTGCACCCACGGGCGCACAATTGCTTCTTCGCATCCATATATACGTGTGTATGCACAAAACCACCTCTCGCACACCCCCGTTCTTGCACAGCCGGGACCCGCTTGTACTATTCCCATTGTTAAATCTGTTGTTGTTTTTCCTCCCGGCGAGTAGCAAAGGGTTAAGCGCTGTTGGTTGCGTTGTCGGATGTAATGATGATTTACCGACACTCCCTTGGAAAAGGCTGGGATTCTTCTGCCTGGCAGTTGGGGAAAGTTGTGAGCAGGATCCCTCTGCTCCTGCCAGGCGGGGCTGGGAAATGGGATGAAAGGAGGGGGAAAAAGGGGTGATGGGATTTGGGAATACCCCCTCCCCCCTTTGCACCCTGGGGTCACCCCGCTGCCGGCAGCCGTAGCTTGGATGTGAATGAATGTGCAGTTTCCTTTGTAGGCTGGGGCAGGCTCTCCCTGCCTGTGTCTGTGTGTGGGGAGTTATGTGGGGAGAAGCAGAACTGCTCCCAGGGGCTGCAAACGGCTCTCCTCGAGGTTTGGAGGGGGGGAGTTATGTTCACGAGGACCGGATTTCAGTGCTTTGGGGTGGGTTTTCTGTGCAGACGTGGCTGTGGCATGCTTAGGGATGCTGGTAGCTGCATCTCCCAGTTGCACCTTTTTGATGCTGAGCATGGTGTGGAGGGAAGTGCCAGCGTGGGACTGTGTGGTGGGATTTGTGTGTCAAAGATGAGGTGGAAAGGGGAGCACGCAGACAAAGATTGCTTTGAAAGACCAAGAGCAGCTTTGCAGTGAAGGGCCCTGGTGATGGGGAGATACTTGGCACCAGGCACAGGCCCTGCACAGAGCTTCAAGTTGTGAACAGGATGGAGGTGATCACAGTCATGGTACAGATAAGGACCGGGATCTCCTGCTTGAGTTCCAGGAGAATCAGATCCTGCTGAGGATGGGTTTAGGAAATGATGGACTCTGCTGCTTGCTCACTGCAGGTCTACGTCTGCTTTTGCATCCATGTCTCAGGGCAGCGCTGTGCACGGGGTTTGTGCTGCAGTGCCATGGGAAACGTGCACTTTGGTCTCTTCTGGTGACTCCGAGTGCTTGTGCCTTTTGTTCCCAGGATCTCCTCCGGCTCCATCACCTCACCAGCGTGCTGCTGATCCGTTCCCTCCTCAGCAGAGGTCGCTTGCTGCCCTTCACATTATCTCCCGATGGGTTTTTTTGGTGCTGGGCTTTGATTTGCTTGGCAAAGTGCTGTGCATCCTATCCTGGATGTTCCTGCTGAGGCTGTTAGTCTTGGAGAGGGTCCTCTGAGCTCAGAGCTGGCTTGTGCCTGGGCTCACCAGGCCACCCTTGTGCCATCGAGTCATCCTCAGAGAGAGCTGTGCTGTATGAGGGCAGCTTGTAACGGGAACCTTCTGGTGCATTCCCTCATGGCATTGGGGATCCCGCTTATCCCAGTGCTCCTGCAGCATCCTCTGGAGCTGGGCTTGTAGCTGCCAGATGTGCAGGAGAGCCATGGATGGGAGCGGGAAGGAGGAGCAGTTGCAGCATGTGCTGAAGCTTTGTCCTGGCTGTAGCATCCAGAGCTTGTAAAAACAGAAGAACACGAAGTTTTACAGGCTCTGTGAGCTCTAAGTACTCCTCTTGATCATTTCTGTCGATCCATTTTGAGAGTGCACAGGCTCTTTAAACCACAGGAAAAGGTTATGCGTTTGGCCATGCATTGAGCACATCTCCAGGCAGCAGCACTCAGCTGTGGTTGTGCCACCATGGCCCGTTCCAGCCCTGCTGCTGCATGCTGGCCAAGGAGGAGGTCTGTTGATGCTCTTGGGTGCCTGCTTGCTCTCACAGCCCTGAGCTGTTGGGGTGATGCTGCTCTGGGCTGCCTGGTCCATGTGCTGGGTGAAGGAGCTGTACACACAGCACTACAGCATCCGAGTGGGTCAGCCCCAGAAAGGCCTGGAGGAAGGCACAGGTCCTGATTTAAATGGAAAAGACCACTGCATGCAAGCCAAGCAGGTGGTCTGGGGACATTATGGCACTGCTGGACAAATTCAGCCATGGGAGCAATAGGCAAGCAAATGATGTGTGTGTGCTGGGTGCCTTGGAGTAGAGGGGAATCAGTTGCAGAGCTTCTTGGAGCTGTGTCCCAGGAAGGAAGGGCAATGTCACAGCCACAAGCTGAGGTTCAATGTCCAGGTCTCCCTCCTGCTGCATCAGTGTGCCCCTTCGAGCAGGGCCTTTCAAAGTTCCAGCTTCATCCCCTTTCTGTAATGGGCCAGGGGGATAAAATCTGCCCTGCTTGAAACCAATGTTTATGGAGGCTTCATTATTGACCAAGGGCTGCCCAGGCCTTGTGCTGAGGGGGTTGTAGGAAGTCTCTGACCAGAGACAGACACTGAGCATGGGGGTTCTTTCTCCTCCCTCTTTCTTTGCCAATTTGTTGGGGGCATCAGTAGAAATGATGGATGCTTAGTGAAGTGCATATGGAAACAATGGGGAATTCTATACGGCTCTGCCAAACCCCATTCACAAAATGAAGGAATGCAGAGGCGCTTGTTGGAAGTACAAAAAAAGGAGTGAGATGACAGATCACGCTTAGCACTTTAGTTTGTCCAGGGCTCCAGTTACTAGCTGAGAACACAAAGGCAAGGGCCAGTAGTGAGTGTTGTCACTTCACACAGCAGCAAAGTCAATAACACAGGCAGAGAGGGGTGGGCAGCATAGGGTAGACCAAGTAATGGGTTGCCAGGGGAGGAGATCCCCTATTGGGAAGCTGCTGAGAGGTATATGAAAGGTGTTTCAGTTATCACAGCTGTGTCAGTCCTGCATCTAGGAGGTGAGGAACTGGTTAGCTCTGGGCCAGCTTTGTGCAATGAATACCTAAGCTTTAGTTCCCAATTAGGAGCACAAGGACCAGTGGTTTGAAACACGTGATCCCTTTGCCTGGTACAAACCCATTGAAAGAACAAGGTGTCTGAAGGATGGAGGGTTGGTCACACTGATGCTTTGTCTCCTCATTCTGCATATGCAGATCTGTGCCTCCCTTCTAGAGAAGGGAAAATGAAGAGGAGGTATATATATGGGGGAGGAAATACCAGGTCTTCATCCGTCCAGACCTTCCTGTGCCTGGCTGATGTGCAGGCTTTAGCTGCTTTGCAGTAGTTGGGACCTACTGCTGTACGATTGCCAGGAGCAATGTCCCTCCCCTTGGTGAATGATTGCTCCCTTTTGTCAACCCCTGATGGGTTCCTCCTTTGCTACCGGGGGCCTCCGAAGGAAGCATCTGGTTTTTCTGGGCTGCAGTGGCAGACAGATCTCCACAGGCACAGCACTGAGGGCACTTTTATGGGGAATTAAGTTTAGATTGGGCAGAAACTTAAACCCTGGGGATTCCTGGGTTTGCACACACACTCCAGTCACTGAGGCAGGGTGGAGGAGTTCAGAAGTTTCCATTCATGATCATTACAAGAATGGGTTGAGCCTGGCTTGGGGAGTTTCCCATCCTAGTGAGCATCCCTATTTGTGCTACTGGAACATCTAGTAATAATGGTGTGACAGTCTTTGTAACCCTCTGCGCAGAACACTGTTGAAGCACCAATGTCCCACTTCATCTTCTCCTTATGGCTTCACACTCAGTGAGTTTCCAGTGGCATCTATAAATCAGGTTTGATAAACATGTGCCTAGGAGGAACAGAATGGATTATGGATGTTCTATGCGCCTGATGCTGGATGGTATTGAATTTCACGCTTCCCCATATAATATTGACAGTTTCTACATCACCCTTGGGTTTCTCAGTACTTTTTAAATGACCATGGAAATGTGTGTCTCTGGGCACATTTGCTTGTGTGCGTTCTGTGTCTTAAAAACAGAGATGCTGAATGGGGGTTAAAAATGAAAGCAATTGCAGTAATCTCCTTTAGCATGCTGGGCTTTGCAATAGGGTCTGTGTACACCAGGCAAAACTCTTTGACTGGAGGAATAAACTAATAGCTGGTTTATATTGCAGAAAGGATCCAGTAAATGTTTAAGCAGGGTTGATACAGGGACATCTATGTAACTATATATTCCCACTGCTCTCTCCACAAACTGAGGGTGAGAGGAGAAATAGTTCCAAGAAGCCTGCTCTGCAAAGGATGATCCTAGTGCAGAATAAGACTTCTACCCCAAAAGCTGGCAGTGGAATCGATGCCACTTTGAAGCCTTAGTATCTAGGTCGTGATTTTTGTTTCTCATTGACTTATCAAAGCCGCCTGGGGGTCTGGTATCACCTCCAGTCTTGTGCAGAGGATCTTAAGCAGCAGAGACGTTTTCTCCTATAAGATGTTCTGTCTGATCTACAGCTACAAATGTAGATTTGCTGTTCTTGAAAACCCACTTTCAGCATCCAGCTGGCTTTCTGGTCTTTTGGATAGAAAAGAATGCACCTGAGTGGAGGAGAATGGGGGCAGAATTGATTTTCCACCCTGCACGAATGCAATTTCAAAGACATTTCCTGCTATAAATGAGGGAGAAAACAAAATAAAGCCCATGTAACATTTTCCTCAGTTTCAACCCATCACCTAAGCAAAAAAGATGTCAGAATCATTTGGACTTCTTTTTTAAGACCGGGACAACTCTTTTCGTTTAAAAATGCTGAAGTTGTTGCAACCCATTCCAGAAACTTGGAGTATTGGCTGATCACAGCTCCTTTACAGACTGCTTCAGCTTTGTCAAACTTGCAGTTTTTGAAGGACAATTCCTGACCAAGTCTTCCCTAGAGGCTATTGTTTTACTACTGACCTTAGCTCAGTGCAGTGCTTTATTCCAGTGGTTGTCAGCTAAGAACAGATATGTCCAACAGGATTTTTCCTTTAGTACTGCTCTTGGGGCTGCCACCTTGACTTTACTGGGGCTGCAGCAGCAAAATATGCTGTGTGCAAGCCAACTGAAGGTGATAACTCTCCTTTAGCCTCCAGGTCACCATTTGCTGCTCTCAGAAATCTTTGACCGTGCAGTGATAAGGTGGCAGGTGAGCCTGGAAGCTGAAAACCCGGGGCATGGTTTTGAGTTCATAGGCTCATAGAGCAGTTTGGGTTGGAAAGGACCTTAGCATCATCTAGTCCCAACCACACACTAGGCCCTGTCACCCAAGGCTCCATCCAACCTGCTCTTAACACTGCCACGGATGGAGCAGTTGTGTGCTAATGAGAAGCTGTGATTCAATCAGGTCCCTGTGTTGGTGCAGACCACCATGTGCAGAGACCTGCCCTGAAGCCCTGGTAAAAGTGGTGCCTCAACCTCCTGGTTGCTTTTATGGGAGCTTCTCAGGATACTTATTCTTGGCTGCTCTCGCCTCACTTGAAAGATGCTAAAATCACCATTAAGGTTGAGAAGTGTTATTGCCAGTCTTTGCCCTTCTCTATCCCTCTCCGTTGTCTTTTGCCATGTGCTTTTGGCACTGCTTAGTTCCCATGGACTGATCACAGAAGTTCACAAAGAGAAGTGCAGCAAATTTAAGCTGCATTCAGTAGCTTCAGTTTGCTATAAAGGGAGTTTGCACTGGGAAACTTTTAGGGCTCACATGAGGTTGCATAATATGTATTTAGGGGCACTTCTTCACCTAGCTACTGGCAATGGGATCCTCATTCTGGTATTCATAGGCTTTGTGCAATAAAAAAAAATGCCTTTAGTGGGTTCCTTTTGATAGTCTCTGTGGAAATCACTGCTTGTGGGATGGTGCTGAGATAAAGGCAAGGTGAGTTTGATTGCTCTATATAAGGTGAAAAATCTTCCTTTATTATTGCTCCTCAAGCTGCTTATGCAATCTTGTCACTACAGAGTTGTAACGGAAAAAGCGCCTGCATTATAAACCCCTGCCATAATTACCAGCCCCATCAGTCACAGTTCTGCCATTTGGAACCTGCTTTTGCTTTTTCCATTAAGTTGGTAAACTTTGCCAAAGTGTTTTTCTTCAGTATTCTGGCACCCGTCCCCTTTCTCTACTCTTACAGTATTACAGTATTGGCTGTGTTGAGGGGTCCAGGAGTGGGGCTGAGGCCAGCTGGATCCCACGCTGAGCATTCGTCTCCTTTACAGCCCTGTCAGTGTCACTGGAATGAAATTACGTGCTGGCTTTTCCTCTAAGGCTTGTTCCCTTCACTGTTGTTGGTCAAGGAGGGCTTTGGAAGCCAATTGGCGTTTTGAAGGTATCCCTCAAAGAAAGATCTGGACTTTGTTAGGTGTTATTAATGCTTTAGAGGCTTCTGCTGTCCTTGGTGATCATGTGATGTTGGTCACCCCCTGCACTCATCATGCAGTTGATGATACCCAGCAAGGATCTTTGCTCAACGCAGATGTAGAATTGCGTGCACATCTTAAAACTCCATTGTTCTTTGGAAGTGAGCATAGAAATGCAGGATTTCCCATGAAGTGGATTTTAGCCTCTTTTAAGTCATACAAGGGCTGCTAAAGGCAGCCATGAAGACTCATCCTGCTCTACTTCCTCTCCTGCATCCCTAGAATGAACTGGAACAACAGCTCCCTGTGGACCCAGCAGTGCCTTCAGTCTGACAACGGTCCCCCGTGGGATGAAGTGGGCAGAAAACAGCCAAGTCTCTCCTCTTGGAGATCTCTTGAGCACAGCGAGGGTTTCCTGGTTAGCATATGGCTGGCTATGGGACATGGCATAAGAATACCAGGATTTGGCTGTTCCAAGCTGGTTTCCCTTCATGCATAAACTAAAAGCAGCCCCAGAGCTCCCAAAATGCACAGCCCAGCATCAGGGTAATGGAAACAGCAAAGAACGATGTGGTTCATCTCATTTGTTTCCCAGCCCGTGCAGGGCTGCTCCAGTATTTTGCCCCTTTGAGCCTTAAAATATGAGTTAGTGGCTGGATTCCTGCATGGATTTTTACACTCAAGGCCAGGTTTCCCCACTGATGTGTAAATCACCATGGCTTCATTTCAGCTGTGGGAAAAGGGTCTCCAGCACTGAGGGAGGATCTGGCCCAGGGTAATATACTGCCTCAGAGGATGCTTGCTTGTGCTAAAGCTTGGTGGCAGGAGAATAGTGGCCTCTAATCCCATGTGATAAATGATTTCTCTTTGTCTGGTCCAAAGAGAGGAGCAAGCTGCACTTTGGCATTGCTTTGCATATCCCAGTGTTTGTGCTGGCTTGGCTGAAACAAAGCACAACCTGTGAATGTCCCACATCGCTTTCTTCTGGCTCAGGGCTTTCTGTAGTTTACATTTTTGCCCCTCCAGCAGCCCTTGCTGATCAAGCTGTTAAATATCATCTCTAGAAGATGAGGAAATTCAATCTTCAAACTTTCCACTGTCAGCTTTAAGTGAGCTGAACCAAGGAGTTTCCTATGTTCGTTGTTTGGCTGCAAATCAAAGTAGTTGGTGAGGGAAGGGAGGGACTTCAGCTACCTTTCTGGTGAAAACTTTCCCCTCTGCTGCTGTTTTCAATGGCACTTCAAGGCTTGAAGTTGAGCAGAAAGGTTTGTCCAGTTCCCTCTCAGACATGAAGGGGTCTGTAAGAGCACTGTGCTCTGGGAGTCTGCAGCTCTACCAAGCTAATGAGGAAGTCATTAGTGACAACAGCAAAGTGCTGAGTGGTTTTAAGCTGCTCCTATGGTTGTATCTGGGTGTAAAATGAGGAACAGATTCATGGAGGATTTTGTACATTTAGAGTATTTTTAAGCATCAAGAGTCAGAGCTTGCTGAGATGGAGGCAACGTGTCATTGCCTGTTTGCCCATTTTCTACCCATACTCTTATAAACATCACATGCTCCTGGCACGTCCTTCAACCTTCCAGTTTGGAATTATTCCTCCATCCTCTTGCATTTAGGATGTTCTGTCTTAGATGGGGTGAGTGCCAAAGAGTAGCAGTGGTGGCTGCTGGCCTGGCACTGATGTCCCTGCATCTCAGAACACTGGTCTGGTCCTAGTTCAAGGCTTGGTCAGTGGCCCCTAATACCAGTGAGAAAACGTTCCACTGAATTCAGCAGGCTTTAGATGACTTTTATGTTGTAAAATGAGATCTCACTCAGAAGAAAGTGCAGTTCTGCTGAGCATTCATTCTCCATGTACAAAGACATGTGGGCACTGACTCTACTAGGCTTGTGATCAAGGAGAAGACCCTTAACAGGGGAGCTGCTTTTTGTTACTTATATTGTATGAACTCATTATATTTTCTTCCATTTCTAGGGGATTCTGCTTTCTCTGGACTGTATTATGTTTTACCTGGTTCCTGGGATTCACACAGGGAAATTCTGAAGGTAAATCACACTTTTCTTTCTCTTTTCAACCAAAGGAAAAGCCCAAATGCTTTGGTCTCAGCTCAGGTCCATCACTTAGTAGTCTCTGAGCCTAATGCACAGAATTAGATGCATTTATTGCTGATCTTTGCAGTACTGGCGCTATAGATGATGCAGTTAACAGCTGGCAAAAGAACCAGGTTTTACAGGTGATTATGTGCCTCACAGGAGTTCCAGAAGTACCTCTCTGTCTGGTGGAACTGGTGGGATTGAGGCACTAAAATGTCATTGGCATCTACCTGCACTTTCTGAGACTTAACTGCTTTCAGAAAGTGCCCCTTGAGGCCAAGGCTTTAAGGAATTAAGCGTCTCTGGTTTCCTCGCAAACCAACCCTACCTCTGCAGGCACATGGGAGGTGGTGCGTATAGAAATGATGTGAGTTCCAAAAGTAAAAGCAAATTTAAGGAAGAAAAAGGTCTTTGGGTTGGTTAATAGTAGAAGGAGTATGGTTCAGTCTCCGTGCTGCAGTGGGAGTATACTATAAGGGAGGGATCACATGCCTTCACACTGTCCTTACATCCCTTCTCCAGGCATCACCTTCCTAGTGCTGCTTGGGACAGGACAAAAAGTTGGGGTATAATAATCAAAGAGATGGAAAGCTTCAGAGACAACAGAAACAATTGTATTTTACAGTTGATAGCAGGAGCTGAGCGTGTCTGCAGCTTCTGTTTGTCAAAGAGCCATCTCCTCTTACAATAATAACACCTCTTCCACGTGGATGCTTTACACGGGTGCGTGTTGGAACTGAGCAGCTTCCTCTGCAAGCAGCAGACAATAAGTGGACTAGCAGGCTCCAGGGCTCCCCTCTTAGTCTGTAAAACATGAAGGAAAACCAGCAAGTTGGTCGACGTTCAGCTGTGAGCCAGCCCATGGAGTGCTTTTTTACAGGGGAAAAAGGAAAATCCATCCCTGCCATCAGCAATCCTGAAAAAGGTCATATTTTCCAACTTGTGTCTCAATACAGAAGAGGTGAACATCTGGCTGAATCACTTAGTCAAGCAGTTTTCAGAGCAAGTTTTATGTCAGCTCATAAAGAGGCAGAACAAATATTGTGTCTTGGCATCTCTCTTTTCAAGGAGAGTTTTAATGTGCTGTTTAGACTCATCTCTATCCATCATTTTAATCCCATGATAATTATGGGTGGTGCCATGGCTTTTGATTATTACCGTGAACCTAAAGGGAACTCAGTTTACTCCTATAGCATTACCTTAGTGTGGTGGATAATAGCCCTCTGAAATGCTTTCTCTGTGGTTTTCCCACAGACAGGCTCTTCCTTGGGGTACCAGAAAGCCAACACTTCCAAGCCAACACTACAAGCAGTAAGGAAACACCGGTGGCTTGAGGCTGTGTTATCACTCAGAACTTCCAAACATGAGATTTACAAAAGCAACAAGAGCTTGTTCGTAGCTCTGTCTGAGGATGAAATTAAGCCAATGCTGTGGGCTTTTGCAAACACTGTAGTTTTACTATAAGGCTTAGGAGTCTTCCTGCACACTGGAAAATCAGGGAACGCAGGGGATGGCTTTTCCATAAGTGTTACAAATCCAAAGCATCATGAGGTTAGTGAGTTCATCCGATGTGCACTGACTAAGGGTCTGGGCAGTAACTTTTGGAAATGTAGTGTTTATTCAACCCAATTTTAGCTGTGGGCATCACATCTCAGCTGCTGGAATCTAGGAAGCTCCAAGTTATTCCTCTCCTGCCTTTTGGCTCTTGTAAAGGTTTTTACATGCAGGGAAAAAGGGAGGGAAAGAGAGAGATGGGATGGAGAGCAGTAAAACATTTTATCCCCTCTGTCAGAGATGATCGTGTGGTTGTTCAGGAATCCCTGTGCATCTCACTTTGTGTTGCAACAGGAATGCTTGTAACTAGCTTGAAGTCACCTGGGACCAGGCGGCTCAAAGTAAATGTGTTTTTCAATATGTGTTTTGATGGAAAAATCTACAGAGGGAAAAAATTGAAGGGAAAAAAATGCTTTGCTAAACTTGAAGCTATTTAAGGAAACCAAGAATTACCTTGTGTTTTATGGTAGCTGATGACATCCTGTCGTCCCAGGCGACATGCCCCACCAGCAGTCGGCATGGGATGGAGATGGGCTGGGTGCACTGGAGACCTGAGCTGTGTGTCTGGACCTGATGCTGGAAAGTCCACATTCATGTCCCTTATGAGGTCTCTTTTTCGTCAGGTTTTGCGTAGGCATCTAGAATTTGGCTCTACCTTAGTAGGTTTTGAGGGAAGGAGTGTTTGGGTTGTGCTGTTTTTCCTGTAAGCCCTGTTGGATGCAGTTGATTGCTATTGCAAATAGCAGCAGCATCCTCTGGGCAGAGACACATCCTTATGTCTTTGCAGAGCAGCTACCAAATGAATAGTGCAAAGCATCTCTGCCAGTAGAGACACCACTGTCTGTCTCTGGGAGGGAACCTAAAAATACATGTAGAAGTTGGAGGAGGCTGCCACCTAGTTTAAGTGGTAAATGTATTTCCTTAGGGCTAAATCCTGCTGCCTTTGAAGTCTGTGGCAAGTGTCCCACTTTACTTTGTTAAATACAGGCTTTGGCCTTTACTATTTCATGGGCTCTGGAGATTATCCAGTATGAAGGTACTGCTGTGATTCCTCCATTCAGTGCAGAGTGGGGAAGGCTCTACCTTTGCTTTGCTGAGGGACAGCCTCATTGGGCAATATGGCAGGAAAACAGTGGGACCAAGGATGTCATAGCATAGGAGAAGCATCATTATTAACACTTGCACATGCTGTGCAGTGAATTATTTGCTTTGCACGGAATGGGAATATTTCCATCCTCTTTCACATCTGACGCATCTTCTCCATGGCAGTCTCTACTAGAAATGAGTCAAGCTGCCTTAAAAAAGCAAGGTGGGAATAAAGCTGAGCCCAGACAAAGTAAATATTGATTGACTTGTTCTTGCAAAAATGGCCAAGGTTTCTGCCAAAGTCAAGGAACAGAGGTTTCCTCATTATACTTCTCCCTTCCTGGCCAGCAACATTGCAGGCCTCAGACTGGTTGAGTCTGCAACCCTTCTTTGCTGACACTGAGGATCTTTTTTAAGTGCCAGTTCTCCAAATATTGTGTATTGTGATGAATATGTAATAGTTAAGGGTAAAATAAGCCAAATTCCAAGGCCTCTTTAGTGAAGGAGCTTACTTTTTTCTTTAGACAGCCTCTGATTTACTTCTTTTAATCAAGGAAAGCTGCAGTCCCATGGTGCTAGGTCATGTGCAGCCATGATTGACAGTAGTGCATTTCATAGTTAAATGCTTAACCTGCAAGATCAGCATTTGGATTATACAGCCCAAGTGTGCTTCCCCAAAGAGCACTTAAACGTGAGAGTTGTAGAGTAATGGGGATTGCGTTTGGACAGGGAAAAGGGAAGGAAATCGTTACCCTAGCTCATTTTCAACAGTGGTAGTGTAATGGTAATCACTACGGGTTTTCTTTATTGTAGAATCTTTAAGGTTGGAAAAGACCTTTAAGATGATCAAGTCCAACTGTTGATGTAACACGGCCAAGTCCGTCACTGAGCCACATCCCTAAGTACCACATTTGCATGTCTTTTAAATACCTCCAGGGATGATGACTCCCATTGTCCTGAGCAGCCCATTCTAATGCTTTACATCCCTTTCAGTGAAGATGCTTTTCTTAATACCTAATCTAAAATTCTCCTGGTACAATTTGAGGCCTTTTCCTTTTGTCCTGCCACCTCCTTCCAGGTAGTTGTAGAGAGCAATAACATCTCCCCTGAGCTGCCTTATCTCCAGATTAAACCCCCTCAGGTCTCTTAGCTATTCCTCATCAAATGTGCACTCCAGGCCCTGCACCAGCTTTGTTCTTCTTTGGACATATTCTGGCATCTCAGTGTCACTCTTATGAGGGGTCCAGAACTGAACGTGGTATTTGAGGTATAGCCTCACTGGTGCCGAGTACAGGGGGACAATCACTGTCCTGCTGGCCACACTAATGCTGACACATGTAAGTAACCTCTTTTATTGGACCAAATGATTGAGCTGGAGTAAAAGAACTAACTTTTGGGATGCATGAGCACCACTGTCATGTCTGAGCACATTTACTTCACATAGACCTCAGCATCTTCCCCAGTTCAGTAGTTCAGCTGAGATTGCTGCCAGCTGGCTCCAGTCTGTATTGCTTTTGCCTGATCATGTGCTTTGGACTCGGAGCTCTGTGTGACACTTGTTAGATCTTGGGGCTAAAACCAAGAGGAATCTACTTGTCTGTCCATTGTGGACTTCTCCTAGGGTTGGTGGAGAAAGGACATCAATCCCTATCATCTAGCCTAGCTCCTAGGTGTCAAATGCTGGAGGCAAGTCTTACTTCTGCTTAGTGGCCTCAGTAAGTCATTTCTCATCCCTGCACAAACCAAGTCTTGTTCCTCCAACCTATTAAAATAAGACTGTAAGATGATCTGCTGGGAAAATATACTGCTTTGAGAACCTGAAGTAGTTCAGTGCAATCTAGGTGCAATCTTTCCATGCTGGGAGGCACCTTTGCTTCTCTAAACCCTTTAGAGTCTCAGAGATCAAAAGCTGCTTCCTACTAATTTGGAGACACAGATACAAGGCTTCGCTGGGTTTGAAGGTTCTGTTTCTTGCCTTCTGGGGATATAAAATTTTGCAATCAGCCTGTTGTTCAAATTCCTTTCCAGCTGTGTGGTCAGCACTCGGAATTAAATCCCGGAGACTATTGGTGCTCAATGGGACATTTCCTTGTAGTGAGGTCAACACCTTCCAGAACAACTGAAGCTGGTCCCTGGTGGGACAGGATGGTTAGGCAGGCACACACCATGGAGCTGCTGCATTTTGGCAATTGCTGGTAACCAAGTTGAGCATGTGCTTGCTCCTAACATGATGTGCAGAAGTTACGTGCTCTCCCTTCTGAGTATTGGAATGCATATGTCTGAGAGGATGGTTGGGCTTCCTTCATCCTGTTGCCTTTTTGCATGGATTGGTTTGATGCTTCCCATACCCACCCAGCCCTTGGGTTGCCCAACACCTTCCATTGTCTTTGTGCTTCCTTTTCAGATGTGGATGTTCTTCAAAGACTGGGACTGTCAGGGAAAAGACCATCAAGCGGATGGTCCTCATCACGTATAGTTCCTCAAGGAGTCATTCCTTTTAAATCAGGGGTCATCTTCACTCAGCGAGCACGCATTGAAGCGCCGCTCAGCACCATCCTTCCCACAGGCTCCAGCACCAACTTGCTCCTGGTGCTGAGCCTCTGCTCCCACCGCATCAACAATGCTTTTCTGTTTGCTGTCAAGAGCAAAAAGAGGAAACTGCAGCTGGGCATCCAGTTTGTGCCTGGGAAGATCATAGTCTATGTGGGCCACAAGCGCTCTGTATATTTTGATTACAATGTCCATGATGGCCAATGGCACAATCTGGCCATCAACATCCGTGGCCAGACAGTCACTTTATTTACTTCTTGTGGGAAGCACAGAGTACATGCGGATTTGCATTATAAAAAGGACGAGGCATTGGATCCACACGGATCTTTCCTCTTTGGGAAGATAAACCAGCACTCGGTGCAGTTTGAAGGAGCCATCTGCCAGTTTGATATTTATCCTTCTGCCAAGGCAGCTCATCATTACTGTAAATACCTGAAGAAGCAGTGCAGGCAAGCAGATACCTACCGGCCAAACCTGCCCCCTCTCATCCCCCTCCTTCCCAGGGATCCCAATGCCTCCCCCAGTACCCCACGGCATATGGAGCCCTCGCTTCACGGTCTGAGAAACCTGACCACCGCTGCCCCATCCTTGGAGCTTGGCAGGGTCACTGCACCCCTCAAGGCTCGGGGTTCAAGTACAACCGTCGCATGGGTATCAACCCAACCATCACCGCCAAGACTGACAACCAAAGCCACAAAGGTCACAGTCACCCCATCTCCTGTTCCATTGAGTACTGAATCGCAGTCACCAACTCGTTCGCTCTCTCGGGGCATGGTGACAACCATCAGGGTGTCCCGTCCCACTCCCAGCACATACATGGAGAAAACTCCTCTTCCCACTGCCAAAAAGGCCCCACCAACAAGCCAGAGCCCTGCCATGGCCAGGGGGAAAGAGTCCAAGCAAGAGACCAAAAAGAAGATCAACCAAAACCCAACCGTTGAGCCCTCTAAAGCACCCAGTACAGTAAAGCCGGTGAGGAGGGTGACTGACAACACTACCAGCAACACCCACTTTGTCACCCTAAGACAGAGCCCAAGCAGTGGACCTGTTCCAAAGAAACACATGCCGTCCCCCACCAGGAAAGTGGATCCTAGTAACATCCCTCTGGTGTACACCAAGCCGCCCCTGGGGTCTGCCGGTCCCGTCTCCAGAGCCAGGGCACAGGCCTTCAACTTCACAACCCCTGCTGCCACTGACAGCTATCAAATCTTTGGCCCCCTCAGACCCACTCCATTTCCATTTTTACTGGGATATCCAGGAGAGAAAGGAGAGAAGGGACCTCAGGTAAGTTCAAGCTCTTGATGCTGACTATTCCCAGTCACAGCTCAGCTGAACGGTTGGCGCACCATAACCTACAAGGGTTTCTATAGAGCTTTTAGCAGTGTGTGACAGTCCAGAATGGCATCCAAGCACTATTATAGTCCTGATTATCAGAGTTTCAATGCATATGTTGCTGTAAACTTGAATGCTCTGTGATGGTGGATGCTCCTTAAGTTTGTGATTAAAGGTACTGTTTCATATTAGATTTAAGAAAGGGGAAAAAAGAAATTTCCACCTTCCTTCCTAGGAGCTGCTGCTTTAAATGTGATGGTTAACCTGGGGTCTGGTCCTCACCCTTGTTTTTTCTCAGGGCCAAGAGGGCAGAACTGCTGGTCACCTTCCAAAGAAACCCCAAATGCCCCAGAAACACATCACAGATTATGTATTACTTAACACCGGTTATTGATTTCTTATATACCCAAAACTCCCATTTCCAAAAGTGCCCCATTCCAGTAAATGCACGTGCAGAGATTGCGCCAGGATTTATGGGTTTTGAAACAAACTCTCCTCTATTTTTCTGGTATGAGTTAATTTCTTTTTATTATTTCTCAGAGCCTGCATTTAAAACGTGCAAAGAGCTTCCTTTATAACTTTAACTACTGCATTCCACGCGCTAGAACCACTCTAAGGGTGTGTATCTTGGCCATCACGTATACACACATTTTGTAATGCTAAAAGCAGTCGGGCCACGCTAATTATCTGCTAGCTGCCTTTCCTTTAAGTGCAAGAATGAAAACAGGATCTTTAAACTGGCCAGCTTTTAGGAGGATTTGGTGTTCCAGACCCAGCCTTTTGCTATAGTGTGTATATGAGGGGCTGTACATGTACAAGAAGTTTCTCTCAGACAGTCTTGGGTTGCCAAGTTCTAGCCTAGAGCAAATTATTACAGCTGACTTCTTAAATAGGGAGAAAAGGGTTTACAATGGAAATACTGAGGCCAGCTGAGGGAACACAATCAACAGCACTTGCACCTGCAGATGGGCTGATATCTTGTAAGTGACACCTGAAGTGATTGTGGTTGTATTGCTAAGGCCCTGATGGGTGCTTACCTTCAAGATTTGCATTTCCTGCCTGTCCCATGTCAGAGCAATGTGATTTCTCTCCTTTCATTTGGATGGAGAGTCACCATCAGGTGTGTTTTGTTCTAAGGTTCCCACTCTGAGAGGCGAAGATGCTGCCCCGGGAAGGGGGATGCAGCACTGCATTCCTGCCTGACTTTACAGGCACATATCCCTGATATTGGCCTTTTGTTTGGAGTTTCACTGAATCCCTGAGTAGGCAGAATGGGGCTCAGTGGTTTTATCTGCTCTGTTTCATGGAGAGACATTTCAGGCATGTTTCCAAGAGGAGAAATGAAACCCTTCTGAGCTTCTCCTAAAGCACTGCTTACCTGTAAGGGCTAAATCTCATGGCTTGTTCTGACCTCAGTGAAATCCTGACCTTTCCCACCTTATTCCCCTGCAAGTGTCATGAGGGTGATGGAGTTCCAAACCCCCACTTCTCCCTTCAATGTAAAGAGCTTATTATTGAACTGGAGTGGAAAATCCCTCTCAACTTGTGAATCATAGCGCAGAAACAGATTCAGGCTGTGGAGGGCTGGGGGAAGAGATGGCAGGATTTTTTCCATCCCGTCTGAGAACAACTGGAGTCTTGAATTGAGGGAAAGGAGAACATTTTGAGGCTTTGTCTGGCCTTTTCCTCTTTGACTGCTGGAAACACAGTTGGCACATCAGGAGGGAAAGGTTATGGCTTGGCTGCGTGCGGCGCTCGATAGCTCCTGTGACTCACTCGGAGATCTCTGTACCACATTGCATTGGATGTCTCTGACGTGGGAAGGGAAAGAGAAAAGACTGGAATGGGGATGACACATTGGGAAGCCAATAGAGCACTTCCATGGCCAGGCAAGCATGTTTCAGAGCAAGTGCTGATAAATGTTCTGTGCTTGAGTAATTACCTGGCGCCTGCCTCGTGCTGCTGGGCAGGCGTTTCTGATGAGGTCAGTGCAGCCCTTCCTGCTCTGCTGTGTGATATCACCGCCCAACGCTTTCCCTGGATGGGGCTGGGAATGCCATTCATGGAATCTGGCACAGGGGTGGAGGGATAAGATGATTAAATAGTTTTCCCGCTTGTGTTGTCTGGTACAAGGTTTCTGCAAGCGAAGTGTCACTCTGGACAGAGAGTTGTGTGTGGGAAATGGCCTTCTACCTTGTTCATCAATGATTGGGACCACCTTGGCAATGATTAGATATAAGGAAGTTCTGTACGGTAAGGGTGGTGAGGCACTCAAATGGGATGTTCAAAGGAGTGGCAAATGCTTCATCCCTGGCAGTGTTCAAGGCCAGGTTGGATAGAGCCTTGAGTGCTATAGTCTAGTGTGTGGTGTCTCTTCCCATGACAGGGGGGATGGAACTGGAGGTTCTTCAGGTCCTTTCCAGTTCAAACCATTCTGTATGATTCTATATGATTCTATATATGATTCTGTGATTTATGGGCAGAGGCAGGCTGCCAGCCAGTGACATCCTGCTTGTCCCCTTCCACTTAAAGAAAAGGGACCATCTTTCATCCTTCTCATCCCCGAATCAGGATGTGAATGACAGTCGCAGTACAAGGCAGTGATGACTCAATGTGGTCACTGCAAATCTGGCTTTGTGAACGACACCAAAATAGCTGTGGTATAATTTTAGCTGTGCAGCAGGGCCCTGTCCCCGCAATTGAAGTGTCTGCATGGTTAGAGGAATGCAAGCACTAAAAGGATCAGTTCACCTAGCAATAAAAGGCAGCACCCTCCATGGATTAATCCTGCATGACCACCACAGTGCTGCGCAACAGGAAACAGAGCCACTGCATCCCACATGCAACCAGTGGCAGTGCTTTAACTCTTCAGGAATGTTGGGTTTGCTGGGCAGTTGGAGGAGGGGAAGGGATGCTCTTAAAAAAGAAGGATTTCTTGGGAGCCATTAATAACCACAAGCATTTGGGATCTCAGCTCTGCATTTCTTCTGGAGAGGGGGGGAAATAGCACAAACCACCCAAACATCATGCTCAGTCAGGAAGGCAGCACTGACTCAGCAGCTGGCAAACCTCCCTCTGGATCATCCCCATGGCTGCCCTCAGCACCTCGGCTGAGCCTTGCTTAAGTTCTCCTATGCAAACATAGGGCCCTTCACTCAGCTTTCAGAGTGATGTGACCCCAACACATGGCACAGTTTGGACACCCATAAAAGCAAAAGAGATATTGGAAACAGTATTTTGTTGCCAATACGTCAAGCCTTCAAGGCTGCAATGTGATGGGTGTTTGAATCCCCTGGTGGGTAGGGTAGCATTTGTTTGTCTATACCAGCAGCCGGTTTAATGATGAGATTTAGGAGGACTGTCGTCCCCTCCCCGACCATCAGCATTGCCTGTGGGTTGTCCATGTGTTGTGTCATATGGCAGACCTGCAGCAAGCCCCTTGCCCCTGGTGCAGATGGGGTCTACTGAGTGATCCACAGTGTGCCCCAAGTTGGACCTTTCTCCTCCTATATAGTGAAGCTGTAATTCCACATCCTTTTGTCCCTTATAAACAGAAGTGTCGGCGAAGGGAAGAGCAGACACCAGGTGGTCGTCAGCAAACTTCAACTTTATTGCACACAGCGCTTGGTTAA